>CAJHQQ010004176.1:0-31873 GCA_905132885.1 Moricandia moricandioides
CTTGATCTGGACTCATAAATCAGTGTAGAATCACCCTGAAGTTGAATCAAGATCATAGGAGTTATGATGAAGATGTTTTCCCACTTTTTACCGAAGTGACTCCAGTTTACCCTGTTTGGAGATTTGGCAATTTCTTCTTGATTCTAATCAAAACAGAATGTATCAAGATGTAAGAAGCTTTATTTTGGACTCATAAATCAGTGGATAATCACCCTGGAAGTTGTAATTCAATATCATTGGAGTTAGTGATGAAGGAAAGTTATCCCACTTTTAACCGGACAGTGATAATCCGTTTGCCCTGATGTTGGAGAGTTGGGCAATTTCTTCTTTGATACTAATAAAACCATAACGAATCAGATGTAAGAATCTTGATCTGGAATCATAAAACAGTGTAGAATCAACCCTGAAGTTGAATCAAGATCATAGGAGTTTATGATGAAGATGTTTTCCCATTTTTACGAAGTGACTCCAATTTACCCTGTGTTGGAGATTTGGCAATTGTATTTTGATACTAATTAAAACCAGAATGAATCACGATGGAAGAAAGCTCTGATTTGGACTCATTAATTCAGTGTAGAATCACCCAGGAGTTGAATCAATATCATTGGAGTTATGATGAAGACGTTATCCCACTTTAACCGAAGTGATTCTACGTTTACCCTGTTTGGAGATTTGGCAATTTCTTCTTGATACAAATAAAACCAGAATGAATCACGATGTGAGAATCTTGATTTGGACTCATAAATCAGTTTAGAATCACCCTGAAAATGAATCAAGATCATAAGAGTTATGATGAAGAAGTTATCCCACTTTTAACCGAAGTGATTCCACTTACCCTGTTTGGAGATTTGGCAATTTCTTCTTGATTCTAATAAAACCAGAATGAATCAAAGATGTATGAATCTTGATTTGGACTCATAAATAAGTGTAGAATCACCCTGAAGTTGAATCAAGATCATAGGAGTTATGATGAAGATGTTTTTCCCACTTTTTACCGAAGTGACTCCAGTTTACCTGTTTGGAGATTTGGACATATTTATTCTTGATACTAATAAAACCAGAATGAATCACGATGTAAGAAGCTTGATTTGGACTCATTAATCAGTGTAGAATCACCCTGGAGTTGAATCAATATCATAGGAGTTATGATGAAGAAGTTATCCCACTTTTAACCGAAGTGATTTTAGTTTACTCTGTTTGGAGATTTGGCAATTTCTTCTTGATACAAATAAAACCAGAATGAATCAAAATGTAAGAATCTTGATTTGGACTCATAAATCAGTTTAGAATCACCCTGAAGTTGAATCAAGATCATAGGAGTTATGATGAAGAAGTTATCCCACTTTTAGCCGAAGTGATTCCAGTTTACCATGTTTGGAGATTTGACAATTTCTTCTTGATTCTAATCAAACCAGAATGAATCAAGATGTAAGAATCTTGATTTGGACTCATATATCAGTTTAGAATCACCCTGAAGTTGAATCAAGATCATAGGAGTTATGATGAAGAAGTTATCCCACTTTTAACCGAAGTGATTCCAGTTTGCCCTGTTTGGAGAGTTGGCAATTTCTTCTTGATTCTAATTAAACCAGAATGAATCATGATGTAAGAATCTTGATTGGAATCATAAATCAGTGGATAATCACCCTGAAGTTAAATCAATATCATTGGAGTTATGATGAAGAAGTTATCCCACTTTTAACCGAAGTGATTCTAGTTTACCTTGTTTGGAGATATGGCAATTTCTTCTTGATTCTAATCAAACCAGAATGAATCAAGATTTAAGAATCTTTATTTGGACTCATATATCAGTTTAGAATCACCCTGAAGTTGAATCAAGATCATAGGAGTTATGATGAAGAAGTTATCCCACTTTTTAACCGAAGTGATTCCAGTTTGCCCTGTTTGGAGAGTTGGCAATTTCTTCTTGATTCTAATTAAACCAGAATGAATCAAGATGTAATAATCTTGATTTGGACTCATAAATCAGTGTAGAATCACCCTGAAGTTGAATCAAGATCCTAGGAGTTATGATGAAGATGTTTTCCCACTTTTTACCGAAGTGACTCCAGTTTACCTTGTTTGGAGATTTAGCAATTTATTCTTGATACTAATAAAACCAGAATGAATGACGATGTAAGAAGCTTGATTTGGACTCATTAATCAGTGTAGAATCACCCTGGAGTTGAATCAATATCATTGGATTTATGATGAAGAAGTTATCCCACTTTTTACCGAAGTGACTCCAGTTTACCCTGTTTGGAGATTTTGGCAATTTATTCTTGATACTAATAAAACCATATTGAATCAAGATGTAAGAATCTTGATCTGGACTCATAAATCAGTGTAGAATCACCCTGAAGTTGAATCAAGATCATAGGATTTATGATGAAGAAGTTATCCCACTTTTTACCGAAGTGACTCCAGTTTACCCTGTTTGGAGATTTGGCAATTTATTCTTGATACTAATAAAACCAGAATGAATCACGATGTAAGAAGCTTGATTTGGACTCATTAATCAGTGTAGAATCACCCTGGAGTTGAATCAATATCATTGGAGTTATGATGAAGAAGTTATCCCACTTTTAACCGAAGTGATTCCAGTTTACCCTGTTTGGAGATTTGGCAATTTCTTCTTGATACTAATCAAACCAGAATGAATCAATATGTAAGAATCTTGATTTGGACTCATAAATCAGTGTAGAATCATCCTGAAGTTGAATCAAGATCATAGGAGTTATGATGAAGAAGTTATCCCACTTTTAACCGAAGTGACTCCAGTTTACCATGTTTGGAGATTTGGCAATTTCTTCTTGATTCTAATCAAAACAGAATGTATCAAGATGTAAGAAGATTTATTTTGACTCATAAATCAGTGGATAATCACCCTGAAGTTGAATCAATATCATTGGAGTTATGATGAAGAAGTTATCCCACTTTTAACCGAAGTGATTCCAGTTTGCCCTGTTTGGAGAGTTGGCAATTTCTTCTTGATACTAATAAAACCATATTGAATCAAGATGTAAGAATCTTGATCTGGACTCATAAATCAGTGTAGAATCACCCTGAAGTTGAATCAAGATCATAAGAGTTATGATGAAGATATTTTCCCACTTTTTACCGAAGTGACTCCAGTTTACCCTGTTTGGAGATTTGGCAATTTCTTCTTGATTCTAATCAAAACAGAATGTATCAAGATGTAAGAAGCTTTATTTTGACTCATAAATCAGTGGATAATCACCCTGAAGTTGAATCAATATCATTGGAGTTATGATGAAGAAGTTATCCGACTTTTAACCGAAGTGATTCCAGTTTGCCCTGTTTGGAGAGTTGGCAATTTCTTCTTGATACTAATAAAACCATAATGAATCAAGATGTAAGAATCTTGATCTGGACTCATAAAACAGTGTAGAATCACCCTGAAGTTGAATCAAGATCATAGGAGTTATGATGAAGATGTTTTCCCACTTTTTACCGAAGTGACTCCAATTTACCCTGTTTGGAGATTTGGCAATTTATTCTTGATACTAATAAAACCAGAATGAATCACGATGGAAGAAGCTTGATTTGGACTCATTAATCAGTGTAGAATCACCCAGGAGTTGAATCAATATCATTGGAGTTATGATGAAGAAGTTATCCCACTTTTAACCGAAGTGATTCTAGTTTACCCTGTTTGGAGATTTGGCAATTTCTTCTTGATACAAATAAAACCAGAATGAATCACATGTGAGAATCTTGATTTGGACTCATAAATCAGTTTAGAATCACCCTGAAAATGAATCAAGATCATAGGAGTTATGATGAAGAAGTTATCCCACTTTTAACCGAAGTGATTCCAGTTTACCCTGTTTGGAGATTTGGAAATTTCTTCTTGATTCTAATAAAACCAGAATGAATCAAGATGTAAGAATCTTGATTTGGACTCATAAATAAGTGTAGAATCACCCTGAAGTTGAATCAAGATCATAGGAGTTATGATGAAGATGTTTTCCCACTTTTTACCGAAGTGACTCCAGTTTACCTTGTTTGGAGATTTGGCAATTTATTCTTGATACTAATAAAACCAGAATGAATCACGATGTAAGAAGCTTGATTTGGACTCATTAATCAGTGTAGAATCACCCTGGAGTTGAATCAATATCATAGGAGTTATGATGAAGAAGTTATCCCACTTTTAACCGAAGTGATTTTAGTTTACTCTGTTTGGAGATTTGGCAATTTCTTCTTGATACAAATAAAACCAGAATGAATCAAAATGTAAGAATCTTGATTTGGACTCATAAATCAGTTTAGAATCACCCTGAAGTTGAATCAAGATCATAGGAGTTATGATGAAGAAGTTATCCCACTTTTAGCCGAAGTGATTCCAGTTTACCATGTTTGGAGATTTGGCAATTTCTTCTTGATTCTAATCAAACCAGAATGAATCAAGATGTAAGAATCTTGATTTGGACTCATATATCAGTTTAGAATCACCCTGAAGTTGAATCAAGATCATAGGAGTTATGATGAAGAAGTTATCCCACTTTTAACCGAAGTGATTCATGTTTGCCCTGTTTGGAGAGTTGGCAATTTCAATTTGATTCTAATTAAACCAGAATGAATCAAGATGTAATAATCTTGATTTGGACTCATAAATAAGTGTAGAATCACCCTGAAATTGAATCAAGATCATAGGAGTTATGATGAAGATGTTTTCCCACTTTTAACCGAAGTGATTCCAGTTTGCCCTGTTTGGAGAGTTGGCAATTTCTTCTTGATTCTAATCAAACCAGAATGAATCAAGATGTAATAATCTTGATTTGGACTCATAAATCAGTGTGGAATCACCATGAAGTTGAATCAAGATCATATGAGTTATAATGAAGATGTTTTCCCACTTTTTACCGAAGTGACTCCAGTTTACCTTTTTTGGAGATATGGCAATTTCTTCTTGATTCTAATCAAACCAGAATGAATCAAGATTTAAGAATATTGATTTGGACTCATAAATCAGTGTAGAATCATCCTGAAGTTGAATCAAGATCATAGGAGTTATGATGAAGAAGTTATCCCACTTTTAACCGAAGTGACTCCAGTTTACCCTGTTTGGAGATTTTGCAATTTCTTCTTGATTCTAATCAAACCAGAATGAATCAAGATGTAAGAAGCTTTATTTGGAATCATAAATCAATGGATAATCACCCTGAAGTTAAATCAATATCATTGGAGTTATGATGAAGAAGTTATCCCATTTTTAAACGAAGTGATTCCAGTTTGCCCTGTTTGGAGAGTTGTCAATTTCTTCTTGATACTAATAAAACCAGAATGAATCACGATGTAAGAAGCTTGATTTGGACTCATAAATCAGTGTAGAATCACCCTGAAGTTGAATCAAGATCATAGGAGTTATGATGAAGAAGTTATCCCACTTTTAACCGAAGTGATTCTAGTTTACCCTGTTTGGAGATTTGGCAATTTTTTCTTGATACAAATAAAACCAGAATGAATCACGATGTAAGAATATTGATCTGGACTCATAAATCAGTGTAGAATCACCCTGAAAATGAATCAAGATCATAGGAGTTATGATGAAGATGTTATCCCACTTTTTACCGAAGTGACTCCAGTTTACGTTGTTTGGAGATTTGGCAATTTATTCTTGATACTAATAAAACCAGAATGAATCACGATGTAAGAATCTTAATCTGGACTCATAAATCAGTGTAGAATCACCCTGAAGTTGAATCAAGATCATAGGAGTTATGATGAAGATGTTATCCCACTTTTTACCGAAGTGACTCTAGTTTACCTTGTTTGAGATTTGGCAATTTATTCTTGATACTAATAAAACCAGAACGAATCACGATGTAAAAAGCTTGATTTGGACTCATTAATAGTGTAGAATCACCCTGGAGTTGAATCAATATCATTGGAGTTATGATGAAGAAGTTATCCCACTTTTAACCGAAGTGATTCTAGTTTACCCTGTTTGGAGATTTGGCAATTTCTTCTTGATACAAATAAAACCAGAATGAATCACGATGTAAGAACTTGATTTGGACTCATAATCAAGTTTAGAATCACCCTGAAGTTGAATCAAGATCATAGGAGTTATGATGAAGAAGTTATCCACTTTTAACCGAAGTGATTCCAGTTTACCCTGTTTGGAGATTTGGCAATTTCTTCTTGATACTAATAAAACCAGAATGAATCAACGATGTAAGAATCTTGATTTGGACTCATAAATCAGTGTAGAATCACCCTGAAGTTGAATCAAGATCATAGGAGTTATGATGAAGAAGTTATCCACTTTTAACCGAAGTGATTCCAGTTTACCTGTTTGGAGATTTGGCAATTTCTTCTTGATACTAATAAAACCAGAATGAATCACGATGTAAGAAAGCTTTGATTTGGACTCATAAATCAGTGTAGAATCACCCTGAAGTTGAATCAAGATCATAGGAGTTATGATGAAGAAGTTATCCCACTTTTAACCGAAGTGATTCCAGTTTACCCTGTTTGGAGATTTGGCAATTTATTCTTGATACTAATAAAACCAGAATGAATCACGATGTAAGAAGCTTGATTTGGACTCATTAATCAGTGTAGAATCACCCTGAAGTTGAATCAAATCATAGGAGTTATGATGAAGAAGTTATCCCACTTTTACCGAAGTGACTCCAGTTTACCCTGTTTGGAGATTTGGCAATTTATTCTTGATACTAATAAAACCAGAATGAATCACGATGTAAGAATTTATTTGGACTCATAAATCAGTGTAGAATCACCCTGAAGTTGAATCAAGATCATAGGAGTTATGATGAAGATGTTATCCCACTTTTAACCGAAGTGATTCCAGTTTACCCTGTTTGGAGATTTGACAATTTATTCTTGATACTAATAAAACCAGAATGAATCACGATGTAAGAAGCTTTATTTGGACTCATAATCAGTGTAGAATCACCCTGAAGTTGAATCAAGATCATAGGAGTTATGATGAAGAAGTTATCCCACTTTTAACCGAAGTGATTCCAGTTTACCCTGTTTGGAGATTTGGCAATTTATTCTTGATACTAATAAAACCAGAATGAATCATGATGTAAGAAGCTTGATTTGGACTCATTAATCAGTGTAGAATCACCCTGGAGTTGAATCAATATCATTGGAGTTATGATGAAGAAGTTATCCCACTTTTAACCGAAGTGATTCTATTTTACCCTGTTTGGAGATTTGGCAATTTCTTCTTGATACAAATAAAACCAGAATGAATCACGATGTAAGAATCTTGATTAGACTCATAAATCAGTTTAGAATCACCCTAAAGTTGAATCAAGATCATAGAAGTTATGATGAAGATGTTATTCCACTTTTAACCGAAGTGATTCCAGTTTGTCCTGTTTGGAGAGTTGGCAATTTCTTCTTGATACTAATAAAACCAGAATGAATCACGATGTAAGAAGCTTGATTTGGACTCATAAATCAGTGTAGAATCACCCTGAAGTTGAATCAATATCATAGGAGTTATGATGAAGAAGTTATCCCACTTTTAACCGAAGTGATTCTAGTTTACCATTTTTGGAGATTTGGCAATTTCTTCTTGATACAAATAAAACCAGAATGAATAGCGATGCAAGAATCTTGATTTGGACTCATAAATCAGTTTAGAATCACCCTGAAGATGAATCAAGATCATAGGAGTTATGATGAAGAAGTTATCCCACTTTTAACCGAAGTGATTCCAGTTTACCCTGTTTGGAGATTTGGCAATTTCTTCTTGATTCTAATCAAACCAGAATGAATCAAGATGTAAGAATCTTTATTTGGAATCATAAATCAGTGTAGAATCATCCTGAAGTTGAATCAATATCATAGGAGTTATGATGAAGAAGTTATCCCACTTTTTACCGAAGTGACTCCAGTTTACCCTGTTTGGAGATTTGGCAATTTATTCTTGATACTAATAAAACCATAATGAATCACAATGTAAGAAGCTTCATTTGGACTCATTAATCAGTGTAGAATCACCCTGGAGTTGAATCAATATCATTGGAGTTATGATGAAGAAGTTATCCCACTTTTAACCAAAGTGATTCTAGTTTATCCTCTTTGGATATTTGGCAATTTCTTCTTTATACAAATAAAACCAGAATGAATCATGATGTAAGAAGCTTGATTTGGACTCATAAATCAGTGTAGAATCACCCTGAAGTTGAATCAAGATCATAGGAGTTAATGAAGAAGTTATCCCACTTTTAACCGAAGTGATTCTAGTTTACCCTGTTTGGAGATTTGGCATTTTTTTCTCGATACAAATAAAACCAGAATGAATCACGATGTAAGAATCTTGATCTGGTCTCATAAATCAGTGTAGAATCACCCTGAAGTTGAATCAAGATCATAGGAGTTATGATGAAGATGTTATCCCACTTTTTACCGAAGTGACTCCAGTTTACCCTGTTTGGAGATTTGGCAATTTCTTCTTGATTCTAATCAAACCAGAATGAATCATGATGTAAGAATCTTGATTTGGAATCATAAATCAGTGGATAATCACCCTGAAGTTAAATCAATATCATTGGAGTTATGATGAAGAAGTTATCCCAGTTTTAACCGAAGTGATTCCAGTTTACCTTGTTTGAAGATTTGGCAATTTCTTCTTGATTCTAATCAAAACAGAATGAATCAAGATGTAAGAATCTTGATTTGGACTCATAAATCAGTGTAGAATCATCCTCAAGTTGAATCAAGATCATAGGAGTTATGATGAAGAAGTTATCCCACTTTTAACCGAAGTGACTCCAGTTTACCCTGTTTGGAGATTTCGCTATTTCTTCTTGATTCTAATCAAATCAGAATGAATCAAGATGTAAGAAGCTTTATTTGGAATCATAAATCAGTGGATAATCACCCTGAAGTTAAATCAATATCATTGGAGTTATGATGAAGAAGTTATCCCACTTTTAACCGAAGTGATTCCAGTTTGCCCTGTTTGGAGAGTTGTCAATTTCTTCTTGATAATAATAAAACCAGAATGAATCACGATGTAAGAAGCTTGATTTGGACTCATAAATCAGTGGATAATCACCCTGAAGTTGAATCAAGATCATAGGAGTCATGATGAAGAAGTTATCTCACTTTTAACCGAAGTGATTCTAGTTTACCCTTTTTGGAGATTTGGCAATTTTTCTTATTACAAATAAAACCAGAATGAATCACGATGTAAGAATATTGATCTGGACTCATAAATCAGTGTAGAATAACCCTGAAGTTGAATCAAGATCATAGGAGTTATGATGAAGAAGTTATCCCACTTTTTACCGAAGTGACTCCAGTTTACGTTGTTTGGAGATTTGGCAATTTATTCTTGATACTAATAAAACCAGAATGAATCACGATGTAAGAAGCTTGATTTGGACTCATAAATCAGTGTATAATCATCCTGAAGTTGAATCAAGATCATAGGAGTTATGATGAAGAAGTTATCCCACTTTTAACCGAAGTGATTCCAGTTTACTCTGTTTGGAGATTTGGCAATTTCTTCTTGATACTAATAAAACCAGAATGAATCAAGATGTAAGAATCTTGATTTGGACTCATAAATCAGTGTTAGAATCACCCTGAAGTTGAATCAAGATCATAGGAGTTATGATGAAGAAGTTATCCCACTTTTAACCGAAGTGATTCCAGTTTACCCTGTTTGGAGATTTGGCAATTTCTTCTTGATACAAAATAAAACCAGAATGAATCACGATGTAAGAATCTTGATTTGGACTCATAAATCAGTTTAGAATCACCCTGAAGTTGAATCAAGATCATAGGAGTTATGATGAAGAAGTTATCCCACTTTTAACCGAAGTGACTCCAGTTTACCCTGTTTGGAGAGTTGGCAATTTCTTCTTGATTCTAATTAAACCAGAATGAATCACGATGTAAGAATCTTGATTTGGACTCATAAATCAGTGTAGAATCACCCTGAAGTTGAATCAAGATCATAGGAGTTATGATGAAGAAGTTATCCCACTTTTAACCGAAGTGATTCTAGTTTACCCTGTTTGGAGATTTGGCAATTTCTTCATGATAGAAATAAAACCAGAAAGAATCACGATGTAAGAATCTTGATATGGACTCATAAATCAGTGTAGAATCACTCTGTAGTTGAATCAAGATCATAGGAGTTATGATGAAGAAGTTATCCCACTTTTAACCGAAGTGACTCCAGTTTACCTTGTTTGGAGATTTGGCAATTTCTTCTTGATACAAATAAAACCAGAATGAATCACGACGTCAGAATCTTGATCTGGACTCATAAATCAGTGTAGAATCACCCTGAAGTTGAATCAAGATCATAGGAGTTATGATGAAGATGTTATCCCACTTTTTACCGAAGTGACTCCAGTTTACGTTGTTTGGAGATTTGGCAATTTATTCTTGATACTAATAAAACCAGAATGAATCACAATGTAGGAAGCTTGATTTGGACTCATTAATCAGTGTAGAATAACCCTGGAGTTGAATCAATATCATTGGAGTTATGATGAAGAAGTTATCCCACTTTTAACCGAAGTGATTCTAGTTTACCCTGTTTGGAGATTTGGCAATTTCTTCTTTATACAAATAGAACCAGAATGAATCACGATGTAAGAAGCTTGATTTGGACTCATAAATCAGTGTAGAATAACCCTGAAGTTGAATCAAGATCATATGAGTTATGATGAAGAAGTTATCCCACTGTTAACCGAAGTGATTCCAGTTTACCCTGTTTGGAGATTTGACAATTTTTCTTGATACAAATAAAACCCGAATGAATCACGATGTAAGAATATTGAACTGGACTCATAAATCAGTGGATAATCACACTGAAGTTGAATCAAGATCATTGGAGTTATGATGAAGATGTTATCCCACTTTTTACCGAAGTGACTCCAGTTTACGTTGTTTGGAGATTTGGCAATTTATTCTTGATACTAATAAAACAAGAATGAATCACGATGTAAGAAGTTTGATTTGGACTCATAAATCAGTGTAGAATCACCCTGTAGTTGAATCAAGATCATAGGAGTTATGATGAAGAAGTTATCCCACTTTTAACCGAAGTGATTCTAGTTTACCCTATTTGGAGATTTGGCATTTTTTTCTTGATACAAATAAAACCAGAATGAATCACGATGTAAGAATCTTGATCTGGACTCATAAATCAGTGTAGAATCACCCTGAAGTTGAATCAAGATCATAGGAGTTATGATGAAGATGTTATCCCACTTTTTACCGAAGTGACTCCAGTTTACCCTGTTTGGAGATTTGGCAATTTCTTCTTGATTATAATCAAACCAGAATGAATCATGATGTAAGAATCTTTATTTGGAATCATAAATCAGTGGATAATCACCCTGAAGTTAAATCAATATCATTGGAGTTATGATGAAGACGTTATCCCAGTTTTAACCGAAGTGATTCCAGTTTACCTTATTTGAAGATTTGGCAATTTCTTCTTGATTCTAATCAAACCAGAATGAATCAAGATGTAAGAATCTTGATTTGGACTCATAAATCAGTGTAGAATCATCCTGAAGTTGAATCAAGATCATAGGAGTTATGATGAAGAAGTTATCCCACTTTTAACCGAAGTGACTCCAGTTTACCCTGTTTGGAGATTTGGTGATTTCTTCTTGATTCTAATCAAATCAGAATGAATCAAGATGTAAGAAGCTTTATTTGGAATCATAAATCAGTGGATAATCACCCTGAAGTTAAATCAATATCATTGGAGTTATGATGAAGAAGTTATCCCACTTTTAACCGAAGTGATTCCAGTTTGCCTTGTTTGGAGAGTTGTCAATTTCTTCTTGATAATAATAAAACCAGAATGAATCACGATGTAAGAAGCTTGATTTGGACTCATAAATCAGTGGATAATCACCCTGAAGTTGAATCAAGATCATAGGAGTTATGATGAAGAAGTTATCTCACTTTTAACCGAAGTGATTCTAGTTTACCCTGTTTGGAGATTTGGCAATTTTTTCTTGATACAAATAAAACCAGAATGAATCACGATGTAAGAATATTGATCTGGACTCATAAATCAGTGTAGAATAACCCTGAAGTTGAATCAAGATCATAGGAGTTATGATGAAGAAGTTATCCCACTTTTTACCGAAGTGACTCCAGTTTACGTTGTTTGGAGATTTCGCAATTTATTCTTGATACTAATAAAACCAGAATGAATCACGATGTAAGAAGCTTGATTTGGACTCATAAATCAGTGTAGAATCATCCTGAAGTTGAATCAAGATCATAGGAGTTATGATGAAGAAGTTATCCCACTTTTAACCGAAGTGACTCCAGTTTACTCTTTTTGGAGATTTGGCAATTTCTTCTTGATTCTAATCAAACCAGAATGAATCAATATTTAAGAAGCTTGATTTGGACTCATAAATCAGTGTAGAATCACACTGAAGTTGAATCAAGATCATATGAGTTATGATGAAGAAGTTATCCCACTGTTAACCGAAGTGATTCCAGTTTACCCTGTTTGGAGATTTGGCAACTTTTTCTTGATACAAATAAAACCCGAATGAATCACGATGTAAGAATATTGATCTGGACTCATAAATCAGTGGATAATCACACTGAAGTTAAATCAATATCATTGGAGTTATGATGAAGATGTTATCCCACTTTTTTCCGAAGTGACTCCAGTTTACGTTGTTTGGAGATTTGGCAATTTATTCTTGATACTAATAAAACAAGAATGAATCACGATGTAAGAAGTTTGATTTGGACTCATAAATCAGTGTAGAATCACCCTGTAGTTGAATCAAGATCATAGGAGTTATGATGAAGAAGTTATCCCACTTTTAACCGAAGTGATTCTAGTTTACCCTGTTTGGAGATTTGGCAATTTCTTCTTGATAGAAATAAAACCAGAAAGAATCACGATGTAAGAATCTTGATATGGACTCATAAATCAGTGTAGAATCACTCTGTAGTTGAATCAAGATCATAGGAGTTATGATGAAGAAGTTATCCCACTTTTAACCGAAGTGACTCCAGTTTACCTTGTTTGGAGATTTGGCAATTTCTTCTTGATACAAATAAAACCAGAATGAATCACGACGTCAGAATCTTGATCTGGACTCATAAATCAGTGTAGAATCACCCTGAAGTTGAATCAAGATCATAGGAGTTATGATGAAGATGTTATCCCACTTTTTACCGAAGTGACTCCAGTTTACGTTGTTTGGAGATTTGGCAATTTATTCTTGATACTAATAAAACCAGAATGAATCACAATGTAGGAAGCTTGATTTGGACTCATTAATCAGTGTAGAATAACCCTGGAGTTGAATCAATATCATTGGAGTTATGATGAAGAAGTTATCCCACTTTTAACCGAAGTGATTCTAGTTTACCCTGTTTGGAGATTTGGCAATTTCTTCTTTATACAAATAAAACCAGAATGAATCACGATGTAAGAAGCTTTATTTGGACTCATAAATCAGTGTAGAATCACCCTGAAGTTGAATCAAGATCATAGGAGTTATGATGAAGAAGTTATCCCACTTTTAACCGAAGTGATTCTAGTTTACCCTGTTTGGAGATTTGGCAATTTTTTCTTGATACAAATAAAACCAGAATGAATCACGATGTAAGAATATTGATCTGGACTCATAAATCAGTGTAGAATCACCCTGAAGTTGAATCAAGATCATAGGAGTTATGATGAAGATGTTATCCCACTTTTTACCGAAGTGACTCCAGTTTACGTTGTTTGGAGATTTGGAAATTTATTCTTTATACTAATAAAACCAGAATGAATCACGATGTAAGAAGTTTGATTTGGACTCATAAATCAGTGTAGAATCACCCTGTAGTTGAATCAAGATCATAGGAGTTATGATGAAGAAGTTATCCCACTTTTAACCGAAGTGATTCCAGTTTACCCTGTTTGGAGATTTGGCAATTTCTTCTTGACTCTAATAAAACCAGAATGAATCAAGATGTAAGAATCGTGATCTGGACTCATAAATCAGTGTAGAATCACCCTGAAGTTGAATCAAGATCATAGGAGTTATGATGAAGATGTTATCCCACTTTTTACCGAAGTGACTCCAGTTTACCTTGTTTGGAGATTTGGCAATTTATTCTTGATACTAATAAAACCAGAATGAATCACGATGTAAAAAGCTTGATTTGGACTCATTAATCGCGTAGAATCACCCTGGAGTTGAATCAATATCATTGGAGTTATGATGAAGAAGTTATCCCACTTTTAACCGAAATGATTCTAGTATACCCTGTTTGGAGATTTGGCAATTTCTTCTTTATACAAATAAAACCAGAATGAATCACGATGTAAGAAGCTTGATTTGGACTCATAAATCAGTGTAGAATCACCCTGAAGTTGAATCAAGATCATAGGAGTTATGATGAAGAAGTTATCCCACTTTTAACCGAAGTGATTCTAGTTTACCCTGTTTGGAGATTTGGCAATTTTTTCTAGATACAAATAAAGCCAGAATGAATCACGATGTAAGAATCTTGATCTGGACTCATAAATCAGTGTAGAATCACCCTGAAGTTGAATCAAGATCATAGGAGTTATGATTAAGATGTTATCCCACTTTTTACCGAAGTGACTCCAGTTTACCCTGTTTGGAGATTTGGCAATTTCTTCTTGATTCTAATCAAACCAGAATTAATCATGGCGTAAGAATCTTGATTTGGAATCATAAATCAGTGGATAATCACCCTGAAGTTAAATCAATATCATTGGAGTTATGATGAAGAAGTTATCCCACTTTTAACCGAAGTGATTCCAGTTTAACTTGTTTGGAGATTTGGCAATTTCTTCTTGATTCTAATCAAACCAGAATGAATCAAGATTTAAGAATCTTGATTTGGACTCATAAATCAGTGTAGAATCATCCTGAAGTTGAATCAAGATCATCGGAGTTATGATGAAGAAGTTATCCCACTTTTAACCGAAGTGACTCCAGTTTACCCTGTTTGGAGATTTTGCAATTTATTCTTGATTCTAATCAAACCAAAATGAATCAAGATGTAAGAAGCTTTATTTGGAATCATAAATCAGTGGATAATCACCCTGAAGTTAAATCAATATCATTGGAGTTATGATGAAGAAGTTATCCCACTTTTAACCGAAGTGATTCCAGTTTGCCCTGTTTGGAAAGTTGTCAATTTCTTCTTGATAATAATAAAACCAGAATGAATCACAATGTAAGAAGCTTGATTTGGACTCATAAATCAGTGTAGAATCACCCTGAAGTTGAATCAAGATCATAGGAGTTATGATGAAGAAGTTATCCCACTTTTAACCGAAGTGATTCTAGTTTATCCTGTTTGGAGATTTGGCAATTTTTTCTTGATACAAATAAAACAAGAATGAATCACGATGTAAGAATATTGATCTGGACTCATAAATCAGTGGATAATCACACTGAAGTTAAATCAATATCATTGGAGTTATGATGAAGATGTTATCCCACTTTTTTCCGAAGTGACTCCAGTTTACGCTGTTTAGAGATTTGGCAATTTATTCTTGATACTAATAAAACAAGAATGAATCACGATGTAAGAAGTTTGATTTGAACTCATAAATCAGTGTAGAATCACCCTGTAGTTGAATCAAGATCATAGGAGTTATGATGAAGAAGTTATCCCACTTTTAACTGAAGTGATTCTAGTTTATCCTGTTTGGAGATTTGGCAATTTCTTCTTGATAGAAATAAAACCAGAAAGAATCACGATGTAAGAATCTTGATATGGACTCATAAATCAGTGTAGAATCACCCTGTAGTTGAATCAAGATCATAGGAGTTATGATGAAGAAGTTATCCCACTTTTAACCGAAGTGACTCCAGTTTACCTTGTTTGGAGATTTGGCAATTTCTTCTTGATACAAATAAAACCAGAATGAATCACGACGTCAGAATCTTGATCTGGACTCATAAATCAGTGTAGAATCACCCTGAAGTTGAATCAAGATCATAGGAGTTATGATGAAGATGTTATCCCACTTTTTACCGAAGTGACTCCAGTTTACGTTGTTTGGAGATTTGGCAATTTATTTCTTGATACTAATAAAACCAGAATGAATCACAATGTAGGAAGCTTGATTTGGACTCATTAATCAGTGTAGAATCACCCTGGAGTTGAATCAATATCATTGGAGTTATGAAGAAGTTATCCAACTTTTAACCGAAGTGATTCTAGTTTACCCTGTTTGGAGATTTGGCAATTTCTTCTTTATACAAATAAAACCAGAATGAATCACGATGTAAGAAGCTTTATTTGGACTCATAAATCAGTGTAGAATCACCCTGAAGTTGAATCAAGATCATAGGAGTTATGATGAAGAAGTTATCCCACTTTTAACCGAAGTGATTCTAGTTTACCCTGTTTGGAGATTTGGCAATTTTTTCTTGATACAAATAAAACCAGAATGAATCACGATGTAAGAATATTGATCTGGACTCATAAATCAGTGTAGAATCACCCTGAAGTTGAATCAAGATCATAGGAGTTATGATGAAGATGTTATCCCACTTTTTACCGAAGTGACTCCAGTTTACGTTGTTTGGAGATTTGGAAATTTACTCTTGATACTAATAAAACCAGAATGAATCACGATGTAAGAAGTTTGATTTGGACTCATAAATCAGTGTAGAATCACCCTGTAGTTGAATCAAGATCATAGGAGTTATGATGAAGAAGTTATCCCACTTTTAACCGAAGTGATTCTAGTTTACCCTGTTTGGAGATTTGACAATTTCTTCTTGATACAAATAAAACCAGAATGAATCACGATGTAAGAATCGTGATCTGGACTCATAAATCAGTGTAGAATCACCCTGAAGTTGAATCAAGATCATAGGAGTTATGATGAAGAAGTTATCCCACTTTTAACCGAAGTGATTCTAGTTTACCCTGTTTGGAGTTTTGGCAATTTTTTCTAGATACAAATAAAGCCAGAATGAATCACGATGTAAGAATCTTGATCTGGACTCATAAATCAGTGTAGAATCACCCTGAAGTTAAATCAAGATCATAGGAGTTATGATTAAGATGTTATCCCACTTTTTACCGAAGTGACTCCAGTTTACCCTGTTTGGAGATTTGGCAATTTCTTCTTGATTCTAATCAAACCAGAATTAATCATGGCGTAAGAATCTTGATTTGGACTCATTAATCAGTTTAGAATCAACCTGGAGTTGAATCAATATCATTGGAGTTATGATGAAGAGGTTATCCCACTTTTAACCGAAATGATTCTAGTTTACCGTGTTTGGAGATTTGGCAATTTCTTCTTGATACAAATAAAACCAGAATGAATAGCAATGTAAGAATCTTGATTTGGACTCATAAATCAGTTTAGAATCACCCTGAAGTTGAATCAAGATCATAGGAGTTATGATGAAGAAGTTATCCCACTTTTAACCGAAGTGATTCCAGTTTACCATGTTTGGAGATTTGGCAATTTCTTCTTGATTCTAATCAAACCAGAATGAATCAAGATGTAAGAATCTTGATTTGGACTCATAAATCAGTTTAGAATCACCCTGAAGTTGAATCAAGATCATAGGAGTTATGATGAAGAAGTTATCCCACTTTTAACCGAAGTGATTCAAGTTTGCCATTTTTGGAGTTTTGGCAATTTCTTCTTGATTCTAATTAAACCAGAATGAATCAAGATGTAATAATCTTGATTTGGACTCATAAATCAGTGTAGAATCACCATGAATTTGAATCAAGATCATAGCAGTTATGATGAAGATGTTTTCCCACTTTTTACCAAAGTGACTCCAGTTTACCTTGTTTGGAGATTTGGCAATTTATTCTTGATACTAATAAAACCAGAATGAATCACGATGTAAGAAGCTTGATTTGGACTCATTAATCAGTGTAGAATCACCCTGGAGTTGAATCATTATCATTGTAGTTATGATGAAGAAGTTATCCCACTTTTTACCGAAGTGACTCCAGTTTACCCTGTTTGGAGATTTGGCAATTTATTCTTGATACTAATAAAACCAGAATGAAGCACGATGTAAGAAGCTTGATCTGGACTCATAAATCAGTGTAGAATCACCCTGAAGTTGAATCAAGATCATAGGTGTTATGATGAAGATGTTATCCCACTTTTAACCGAAGTGACTCCAGTTTACCCTGTTTTGAGATTTGACAATTTATTCTTGATACTAATAAAACCAGAATGAATCACGATGTTAGAAGCTTGATTTGGACTCATTAATCAGTGTAGAATCACCCTGGAGTTGAATCAATATCATTGGAGTTATGATGAAGAAGTTATCCCACTTTTAACCGAAGTGATTCTAGTTTACCATGTTTGGAGATTTGGCAATTTATTCTTGATACTAATAAAACCAGAATGAATCATGATGTAAGAAGCTTGATTTGGACTCATTAATCAGTGTAGAATCACCCTGGAGTTGAATCAATATCATTGGAGTTATGATGAAGAAGTTATCTCACTTTTAACCGAAGTGATTCTATTTTATCCTGTTTGGAGATTTGGCAATTTCTTCTTGATTCTAATCAAACCAGAATGAATCAAGATGTAAGAATCTTTATTTGGAATCATAAATCAGTTTAGAATCACACTGAAGTTAAATCAATATCATTGGAGTTATGATGAAGAAGTTATCCCACTTTTAACCGAAGTGATTCCAGTTTGCCCTGTTTGGAGAGTTGGCAATTTCTTCTTGATACTAATAAAACCAGAATGAATCACGATGTAAGAAGCTTGATTTGGACTCATAAATCAGTGTAGAATCATCCTGAAGTTGAATCAAGATCATAGGAGTTATGATGAAGAAGTTATCCCACTTTTAACCGAAGTGACTCCAGTTTACCCTTTTTGGAGATTTGGCAATTTCTTCTTGATTCTAATCAAACCAGAATGAATCAAGATGTAAGAAGCTTTATTTGGACTCATAAATCAGTGGATAATCACCCTGAAGTTGAATCAAGATCATAAGATTTATGATGAAGAAGTTATCCCACTTTTAACCGAAGTGATTCCAGTTTACCCTGTTTGGAGATTTGGTAATTTCTTCTTCATTCTAATCAAACCAGAATGAATCAAGATGTAAGAATCTTGATTTGGACTCATAAATCAGTTTAGAATCACCCTGAAGTTGAATCAAGATCATAGGAGTTATGATGAAGAAGTTATCCCACTTTTAACCAAAGTGATTCAAGTTTGCCCTTTTTGGAGTTTTGGCAATTTCTTCTTGATTCTAATTTAACCAGAATGAATCAAGATGTAATAATCTTGATTTCGACTCATAAATCAGTGTAGAATCACCCTGAAGTTGAATCAAGATCATAGCAGTTATGATGAAGATGTTTTCCCACTTTTTACCAAAGTGACTCCAGTTTACCTTGTTTGGAGATTTGGCAATTTCTTCTTGATTCTAATAAAACCAGAATGAATCAAGTTGTAAGAATCTTGATTTGGACTCATAAATCAGTGTAGAATCACCCTGAAGTTGAATCAAGATCATAGGAGTTATGATGAAGATGTTTTCCCACTTTTTACCGAAGTGACTCCAGTTTACCTTGTTTGGAGATTTGGCAATTTATTCTTGATACTAATAAAACCAGAATAAATCACGATGTAAGAAGCTTGATTTGGACTCATTAATCAATGTATAATCACCCTGGAGTTGAATCAATATCATTGGAGTTATGATGAAGAAGTTATCCCACTTTTAACCAAAGTGATTCTAGTTTACCCTGTTTGGATATTTGGCAATTTCTTCTTGTTACAAATAAAAACAGAATGATTTACGATGTAAGAATCTTGATTTGGACTCATAAATCAGTTTAGAATCACTGAAGTTGAATAAAGATCATAGGAGTTATGATGAAGAAGTTATCCTATTTTAACTGAAGTGATTCCAGTTTACCCTGTTTGGACATTTGGCAATTTCTTCTTGATTCTAATAAAACCAGAATGAATTAAGATGTAAGAATCTTGATTTGGACTCATAAATCAGTGTAGAATCACCCTGTAGTTGAATCAATATCATAGGAGTTATGATGAAGATGTTTTCCCACTTTTTACCGAAGTGACTCCAGTTTACCCTGTTTGGAGATTTAGCAATTTATTCTTGATACTAATAAAACCAGAATGAATCACGATGTAAGAAACTTGATTTGGACTCATTAATCAGTGTAGAATCACCCTGGAGTTGAATAAATATCATTGGAGTTATGATGAAGAAGTTATCCCACTTTTAACCGAAGTGATTCCAGTTTGCCTTGTTTGGAGAGTTGGCAATTTCTTCTTGATACTAAAAAAACCAGAATGAATCATGATGTAAGAAGCTTGATTTGGACTCATTAATCAGTGTAGAATCACCCTGGAGTTGAATCAATATCATTGGAGTTATGATGAAGAAGTTATCCCACTTTTAGCTGAAGTGATTCCAGTTTACTCTGTTTGGACATTTGGCAATTTCTTCTTGATTCTAATAAAACCAGAATGAATTAAGATGTAAGAATCTTGATTTGGACTCATAAATCAGAGTAGAATCACCCTGAAGTTGAATCAAGATCATAGGAGTTATGATGAAGATGTTTTCCCACTTTTTACCGAAGTGACTCCAGTTTATCCTGTTTGGAGATTTGGCAATTTATTCTTGATACTAATAAAACCAGAATGAATCACGATGTAAGAAACTTGATTTGGACTCATTAATCAGTGTAGAATCACCCTGGAGTTGAATCAATATCATTGGAGTTATGATGAAGAAGTTATCCCACTTTTAACCGAAGTGATTCTAGTTTACCCTGTTTGGAGATTTGGCAATTTATTCTTGATACTAATAAAACCAGAATGAATCATGATGTAAGAAGCTTGATTTGGACTCATTAATCAGTGTAGAATCACCCTGGAGTTGAATCAATATCATTGGAGTTATGATGAAGAAGTTATCCCACTTTTAACCGATGTGATTCTAGTTTATCCTGTTTGGAGATTTGGCAATTTCTTCTTGATACAAATAAAAACAGAATGAATCACGATGTAAGAATCTTGATTTGGACTCATAAATCAGTTTAGAATCACTGAAGTTGAATCAAGATCATAGGAGTTATGATGAAGAAGTTATCCTACTTTTAACTGAAGTGATTCCAGTTTACCCTGTTTGGACATTTGGCAATTTCTTCTTGATTCTAATAAAACCAGAATGAATTAAGATGTAAGAATCTTGATTTGGACTCATAAATCAGTGTAGAATCACCCTGAAGTTGAATCAAGGCATAGGAGTTATGATGAAGATGTTTTCCCACTTTTTACCGAAGTGACTCCAGTTTACCCTGTTTGGAGATTTGGCAATTTATTCTTGATACTAATAAAACCAGAATGAATCACGATGTAAGAAGCTTGATTTGGACTCATAAATCAGTGTAGAATCACCCTGAAGTTGAATCAAGATCATAGGAGTTATGATGAAGATGTTTTCCCACTTTTTACCGAAGTGATTCCAGTTTACCTTGTTTGGAGATATGGCAATTTATTTTTGATACTAATAAAACCAGAATGAATCACGATGTAAGAATCTTGATTTGGAATCATTAATCTGTGTAGAATCACCCTGTAGTTGAATCAATATCATTGGAGTTATGATGAAGAAGTTATCCCACTTTTAACCGAAGTGATTCTAGTTTATCCTTTTTGGAGATTTGGCAATTTCTTCGTGATACAAATAAAACCAGAATGAATCACGATGTAAGAATCTTGATTGGACTCATAAATCAGATTAGAATCACCCTGAAGTTGAATCAAGATCATAGGAGTTATGATGAAGAAGTTATCCCACTTTTAACCGAAGTGATTCTAGTTTACCCTGTTTGGAGATTTGGCAATTTCTTCTTGATACAAATAAAACCAAAATGAATCACGATGTAAGAATCTTGATTTGGACTCATAAATCAGTTTAGAATCACACTGAAGTTGAATCAAGATCATAGGAGTTATGATGAAGAAGTTATCCCACTTTTAACCGAAGTGATTCCAGTTTACCTTGTTTTGAGATTTGGCAATTTCTTCTTGATTCTAATAAAACCAGAATGAATTAAGATGTAAGAATCTTGATTTGGACTCATAAATCAGTGTAGAATCACCCTGAAGTTGAATCAAGATCATAGGAGTTATGATGAAGATGTTTTCCCACTTTTTACCGAAGTGACTCCAGTTTACCCTGTTTGGAGATTTGACAATTTATTCTTGATACTAATAAAACCAGAATGAATCACGATGTAAGAATCTTGATTTGGACTCATAAATCATTTTAGAATCACCCTGAAGTTGAATCAAGATCATAGGAGTTATGATGAAGAAGTTATCCCACTTTTAACCGAAGTGATTCCAGTTTACCCTGTTTGGAGATTTGGCAATTTATTCTTGATTCTAATAAAACCAGAATGAATCAAGATGTAAGAATCTTTATTTGGACTCATAAATCAGTGTAGAATCACCTTGAAGTTGATTCAAGATCATAGGAGTTATGATGAAGATGTTTTCCCACTTTTTACCGAAGTGATTCCAGTTTACCTGTTTGGAGATTTGGCAATTTATTCTTGATACTAATAAAACCAGAATGAATCACGATGTAAGAAGCTTTATTTGGACTCATTAATCAGTGTAGAATCACCCTGGAGTTGAATCAATATCATTGGAGTTATGATGAAGAAGTTATCCCACTTTTAACCGAAGTGATTCTAGTTTATCCTGTTTGGAGATTTGGCAATTTCTTCTTGATACAAATAAAACCAGAATGAATAACGATGTAAGAATCTTGATTTGGAGTCATAAATCAGTTTAGAATCACCCTGAAGTTGAATCAAGATCATAGGAGTTATGATGAAGAAGTTATCCCACTTTTAACCGAAGTGATTCCAGTTTACCCTGTTTGGAGATATTGCAATTTCTTCTTTATTCTAGTCAAACCAGAATGAATCAAGATATAAGAATCATGATTTGGACTCATCAATCAGTGTAGAATCATCTTGAAGTTGAATCAAGATCATAGGAGTTATGATGAAGAAGTTATCCCACTTTTTACCGAAGTGACTCCAGTTTACCCTGTTTGGAGATTTGACAATTTATTCTTAATACTAATAAAAACAGAATGAATCACGATGTAAGAAGCTTTATTTGGACTCATTAATCAGTGTAGAATCACCCTGGAGTTGAATCAATATCATTGGAGTTATGATGAAGAAGTTATCCCACTTTTAACCGAAGTGATTCTAATTTATCCTGTTTGGAGATTTGGCAATTTCTTCTTGATACAAATAAAACCAGAATGAATCACGATGTAAGAATCTTGATTTGGAGTCATAAATCAGCTTAGAATCACCCTGAAGTTGAATCAAGATCATAGGAGTTATGATGAAGAAGTTATCCCACTTTTAACCGAAGTGACTCCAGTTTACCCTGTTTGGAGATTTGGCAATTTCTTCTTGATGCAAATCAAAACAGAATGAATCAAGATGTAAGAAGCTTTATTTGGACTCATAAATCAGTGGATAATCACCCTGAAGTTGAATCAATATCATTGGAGTTATGATGAAGATGTTATTCCACTTTTAACCGAAGTGATTCCAGTGTACCCTGTTTGGAGATTTGGCAATTTCTTCTTGATACAAATAAAACCAGAATGAATCACGATGTAAGAATCTTTATTTGGACTCATAAATCAGTTTAGAATCACCCTGAAGTTGAATCAAGATCATAGGAGTTATGATGAAGATGTTTTCCCACTTTTTACCGAAGTGACTCCAGTTTACCTTGTTTGGAGATATGGCAATTTATTTTTGATACTAATAAAACCAGAATGAATCACAATGTAAGAAGCTTGATTTGGAATCATTAATCTGTGTAGAATCACCCTGTAGTTGAATCAATATCATTGGAGTTATGATGAAGTTATCCCACTTTTAACCGAAGTGATTCTAGTTTATCCTTTTTGGAGATTTGGCAATTTCTTCTTGATTCAAATAAAACCAGAATGAATCACGATGTAAGAATCTTGATTTGGACTCATAAATCAGATTAGAATCACCCTGAAGTTGAATCAAGATCATAGGAGTTATGATGAAGATGTTTTCCCACTTTTTACCGAAGTGATTCCAGTTTACCTTGTTTGGAGATATGCCAATTTATTTTGATACTAATAAAACCAGAATGAATCACGATGTAAGAAGCTTTATTTGGAATCATTAATCTGTGTAGAATCACCCTGTAGTTGAATCAATATCATTGGAGTTTATGATGAAGTTATCCCACTTTTAACCGAAGTGATTCTAGTTTATCCTTTTTGGAGATTTGGCAATTTCTTCTTGATACAAATAAAACCAGAATTAATCACGATGTAAGAATCTTGATTTGGACTCATAAATCAGATTAGAATCACCCTGAAGTTGAATCAAGATCATAGGAGTTATGATGACGAAGTTATCCCACTTTTAACCGAAGTGATTCCAGTTTATCCTGTTTGGAGATTTGGCAATTTCTTCTTGATTCTAATAAAACCAGAATGAATCAAGATGTAAGAATCTTTATTTGGACTCATAAATCAGTGTAGAATCACCTTGAAGTTGATTCAAGATCATAGGAGTTATGATGAAGATGTTTTCCCACTTTTTACCGAAGTGATTCCGGTTTACCTGTTTGGAGATTTGGCAATTTATTCTTGATACTAATAAAAACCAGAATGAATCACGATGTAAGAAGCTTTATTTGGACTCATTAATCAGTGTAGAATCACCCTGGAGTTGAATCAATATCATTGGAGTTATGATGAAGAAGTTATCCCACTTTAACCGAAGTGATTCTAGTTTATCCTGTTTGGAGATTTGGCAATTCTTCTTGATACAAATAAAACCAGAATGAATCACGATGTAAGAATCTTGATTTGGAGTCATAAATCAGTTTAGAATCACCCTGAAGTTGAATCAAGATCATAGGAGTTATGATGAAGAAGTTATCCCACTTTTAACCGAAGTGATTCCAGTGTACCCTGTTTGGAGATTTGGCAATTTCTTCTTGATACAAATAAAACCAGAATGAATCACGATGTAAGAATCTTTATTTGGACTCATAAATCAGATTAGAATCACCCTGAAGTTGAATCAAGATCATAGGAGTTATGATGAAGAAGTTATCCCACTTTTAACCGAAGTGACTCCAGTTTACCTTGTTTGGAGATTTGGCAATTTCTTCTTGATTCTAATTAAACCAGAATGAATCACGATGTAAGAAGCTTGATTTAGACTCATAAATCAGATTAGAATCACCCTGAATTTGAATCAAGATCATAGGAGTTATGATGAAGAAGTTATCCCACTTTTAACCCAAGTGACTCCAGTTTACCCTGTTTGGAGATTTCGTAATTTCTTCTTGATTCTAATCAAAACAGAATGAATCACGATGTAAGAAGCTTGATTTGTACTTATAAATCAGTGTAGAATCGCCCTGAATTTGAATCAAGATCATAGGAGTTATGATGAAGAAGTTATCCCACTTTTAACCGCAGTGACTCCAATTTACCTTGTTTGGAGATTTGACATTTTTTTCTTGATACTAATAAAAACAGAATGAATCACGATGTAAGAAGATTGATTTGGACTCATAAATCAGTGTAGAATCACCCTAAAGTTGAATCAAGATCATAGGAGTTATGATGAAGAAGTTATCCCACTTTTAACCGAAGTGATTCCAGTTTGCCCTGTTTGGAGAGTTGGCAATTTCTTCTTGATAAAAATAAAACCAGAATGAATCACGATGTAAGAAGCTTGATTTGGAATCATAAATCAGTTTAGAATCACCCTGATTTTGAATCAAGATCATAAGAGCTATGATGAAGAAGTTATCCCACTTTTAACCGAAGTGACTCCAATTTACCTTGTTTGGAGATTTGACAATTTCTTCTTGATACTAATAAAACCAGAATGAATCACGATGTAAGAAGTTTGATTTGGACTCATAAATCAGTGTAGAATCACCCTGAAGTTGAATCAATATCATAGGAGTTATGATAAAGAAGTTATCCCACTTTTAATCGAAGTGATTCCAGTTTGCCCTGTTTGGAGAGTTGGAAATTTATTCTTGATACTAATAAAACCAGAATGAATCACGATGTAAGAAGCTTGATTTGGACTCATTAATCAGTGCAGAATCACCCTGAAGTTGAATCAAGATCATAGGAGTTATGTTGAAGAAGTTATCCCACTTTTAACCGAAGTGATTCCAATTTACCCTTTTTGGAGATTTGGCAATTTCTTCTTGATACAAATAAAACCAAAATGAATCACGATGTAAGAAGCTTGATTTGGACTCATGAATCAGTTTAGAATCACCCTGAATTTGAATCAAGATCATAGGAGTTATGATGAAGAAGTTATCCCACTTTTAACTTATGTGTCTCCAGTTTACCCTGTTTGGAGATTTGGCAATTTCTTCTTGATTCTAATTAAACCAGAATGAATCAAGATGTAAGAAGCTTGATTTGGACTCATAAATCAGTTTAGAATCATCCTGAAGTTGAATCAATATTATTGGACTTATGATGAAGAAGTTATCCCTCTTTTAGCCGAAATTATCCCAGTTTACCCTGTTTGAAGATTTGGCAATTTATTCTTGATACTAATAAACCAGAATGAATCACGATGTGAGAAGCTTGATTTGGACTCATAAATCAATGTAGAATCACCCTGAAGTTGAATCAAGATCATAGGAGTTATGATGAAGAAGTTATCCCACTTTTAACCCAAGTGATTCCAGTTTGCCCTGTTTGGAGAGTTTGCAATTTCTTCTTGATTCTAATCAAAAAATAATGAATCAAGATGTAAGAATCTTGATTTGGAATCATAAATCAGTGGATAATCACCCTGAAGTTGAATCAATATCATAGGAGTTATGATGAAGAAGTTATCCCACTTTTAACCGCAGTGAATCCAGTTTACCTTGTTTGGAGATTTGACAATTTCTTCTTGATACTAATAAAACCTGGTGCCACCTGGATCAACATAAAACTCAAGTTTTGGAATTCAATCCATGTACCAGAAAGGAAATGGGTCACATGATGACCTAATGGGCTTATTTGAGAGCTTATTGGCCTTATTCATGAGGTCTTCCTATCCAAGTCCGCACCATGATTAACCTTTGTCTCCTCTCTGTCCATTATTTCTCTGATCAGATAATTAAAGCTTCTATACAGCCCATTAGATTGTGTCTTGATCAATCTCCTAGCTGCTTCGTAGTTGATTGGTGCGGCCTTGGATAGGAAGACCTTATGAATAAGGCCAATAAGCTCTCCAATAAGCCCATTAGGTCGTCCTGTGACCCATTTCCTTTCTGGTACATGGATTGGATTCCAAAAGTTGAGTTTTATGTTGATCCAGGTCGCACCATTCCCTCCTCCTTTAAAAGGATTTGTCCTCAAATCCAGCTCTTCAAGGATGAATGGGTAGTGCAATCTCAGCTTCTTTGTTTCTCTCTGGAACGTGGTGTTGCTAAAGATATTTTGAAGATTTATCTCTCCAATAGGCTCAAACACAAAGTTTTGTAAAGCCTTAACACGTCCTAGATACTTCACTCTACTATGCTCATTGCAATCAACACTTAGAGCACGGAATTTTTGCTCCTTGTTTAGATCAAATTTGGTTGCTTCTGTTTGAGCTTCTCTACACTGATACCAAACACAATCCTTGATCTTAGACTTGTGGGAACCTGATCTAAGCTTAGACTCACCAGAAACTACCATTGTCTCTTCTTATTCATGTACGAACCCTTCCAAATAAAGCTTCAATGCTGCTGCTATTTGGATAAGAGTGTTGTTGGTGCTTTTATGCACACAAAAGCTCCCTTTGTTGAACCAAATAAGAAATGGGGTTACAAGTAAGTGATGGAGACTGAAGAAGGTTGAAGAATGGTTTAGAGGGGAGTTGTCCGTACAAGTGACCGTACAAGACCGTACAAGAAGGCCGTACAAGTGACCGTACAACTTCAGTGTGCACCAAGGCAAGAGGAGAAGCCAAGTTAACACGGGTAAAGGTGAAAAGAAGTTACCCGCGTGTGATCAACCTTTACTCACCCCACCACTCGTCCAAGTGCATTGAACCTTAGGGATAAGGTTAGTTCGCGCCTGGACAGGCTGGCTAAGAGCATCTGGTCAAGATGCCAAAGGCATCAAGCGTGCAAAGCTTCTCCTCCATGCATTTCAAATTAGACGCTCCTCCGGCCTTGCTCCACATGCTTAGGGTTGAAACCTTATCTCTTAGCCGTTGATTGTTGTCCATAACTTCTCCTATATATTTGTAACCCCGGATCATTAATGTTAAGCAAGTATTTCGAGTCTCTTTCTTTTCTCTCAAGTGTTCTTGAGCTCCCAAATGGGTTCTTGAACAAATCGTCTCCTAATCTCTTAATCTCTCTCTTAATCTCTTCTAATCTCTCTATTCTACTCTATTCTACCTTTACATACTCAGATTCTACTCATTCTTTCATGGTATCAGAGCCAGGTTCTCTTGAATCTGGGTTGTAACTTTGAAGACTCAAGAACACTTTGAAGACTCAAGATGGAGAACGCCAAGACTACTATCATTCCGGTTACTTTGAAAGAGGGAAACTATCTCCTTTGGTCGAGGACTTTGCACGGAGTGATTTGACCCGAACTTTGCATAAGTCTTCTTTCAGCAGACTGAGATTGTCCCGGACTTTGCAGGATCTGATTCTCTTGCACAAACTCTGCACCAAATATTATCTTAACCCTTGTTTTGCATATTCATCTTTGGGTGATTGAGGCTGACCCGAACTTTGCACATCATTATCTTTCTTGTGCAAATCTTGTGCAAGATAGTCTTTTTGTACAAACTTTGCACAATCTTTGCACAAGTGACCTTCACTCTCAACTGGTGCTTCTTCCTTCTTCATTCCAACACTCCCCCTCAAGCTTGACCATAGAAGATCCTTGGACAAGCTTGGAACCTTGAAGAAGCTCCCTCATTAAAAACATTAGCCAGAAAACCCATTTGGGACAAAACCATTTAAGGAAAAGAGTAGAGTTCTTCAAAGCCTAGGGATTGGCCAGTGAGCCTAAGGAACTTCAGATAGCTCATGGTGGAGTCCTTAGGCTCTGGATCATGGCCTAACACTTGCTGCAAGAGTGAACTCCACAACTTGCACAAAACACCATCTCGGATCTCTTCTTTAGGCTTGTTTATGTCTCCTCCTTTCTTCTGACTACTCGCCATCTTCAAAGGATTTTGGGACATCCAGCTTCTGCTATAGAGAGCTCCAAGTATGGTACCTGATACATTATCCCAAAGCTGAATCAGTCCTTAAGGTAATGCACTAAACATTCATTCAAAGCATTTTAAGTAGCATAATCAGAATGATGAACCAATTGAAATGAGATTTAAGGTGCTTCCCTTTCATAGGAATAGTGAGGTGTGAACTCCACTTGAATTCCCCACTTGGTAAGACAATACTCAGGCATGGAAGCTCAATCTTCATGCTTGGAACTGAGAATATAGGAAGGACCAAGCACACAATAGGACAGTGAATTCATTTGAGTCTTCTTTGATCTGGCTAATGATGCAAGTGTGAATTCCACAGCTTGCAAGAGGCAATGGACGACTTGGATCTTCAGGATTGCTCATCATTACCCCTCCTCAAGCTTGATCCAGAGAGTATAGGTGAAGGACCAAGCTTGGAAGTGAGCAATGCTGAGCATAAACCAGGAGTGCATCACCCCTACAGCTGCGCTTAAGTCAACCGGTTTCTCCTTTGATCTCTTCTCCACTGCCATAAACAACCACTCTTACTTGTGTATCTCTTGAACCAGGAGCACAACAACCAAACAGCCTGCGCTTAAGTCAACCGGTTCATGCAATCCATGAGGAGATCCAGCCTGGTGGATGGCTGATCAAACACTGGTCTGCCTCTTCATCAATACTCCTTCCTGAAGTATCTTCAAAGCTCAGCCATATTCTATCTCAGCCACGACTTACTACCATCTGGACTCCTCACCAACAATCTCTCCATGGTCAGGAATATACATCATGTGTAGGCTCTGAATCAAACAGGAATATACATCATGTGTAGGCTCTGAACAGCATGGGAAAAGCCTTCTTCTTTGTCTTGGTTTGATGATGGACAGAGGACAACACTTGTGTACCTGAAACACCACTCAAACTCCAGCAAAAAATAGACCATACATTAGGATCAGAGCTTGATAACTCACCAAGTCTGATCCATAATGATTAACAAGATGCAATCGACTGAATCTAAACAACTCATTCAGTTCAAATCCAAGCAAACCAATTCACTAAATGCTCAAGCATGATAACTCATCAATTACAAGGCATCTAGGCTCATTTTATAACACATATGACAGTAACAGAATGCAATTACAATTTATGACAGTAGCTTAGACTAGACAACTCATCTAATCAAGCTACACAACCATGGATGCATCAAATGACCAGGAAACTCTCCTAGACCTTTAGCAATGCAACATAATACAAACTGAGACTAAGAAACTCACTTAGGCCAGACACAATACAAATAATGATTCTAGGACAGAAACTAGATATAACCATGCTAGCAAGCTTAAAGAATCCTAGAACAATACACACAACTTTTAAGTATCATGGGACAGAAACTAGGTTCAACAACTCTAGCAACTTTGAACTGTCCCTAATATACTAAACACACCACTCAACACAACCAGACATAACTACACAAGCTCTTATTAAGGTTTAGGAGGTTAACTTACAACCAAGAAACCTGAGCTGGTTCCTTGAACCTCCAAGGCACATGGTTCACTGGAACTTGACAGATTTGGAGTTTGGGTTCTCTACCCCACTCCATTTCCTTGTGTGTGCTTTCCCTTTGAACCACTCATGCTTAAGACCCCTCCTTTCTTCCTGTTTACCAGGAGCCACCTTCTGGAACACAGTGAGAGACTCCATCTTGGAAAGAACATGAAAATCGCTGGTACAGACATGGTTTGGAGTTTTTGTTGCCAAACAGCTCCAAAACCTTCTTTCTCCAAGATATCTCCTCATGCTGAACAGGAGGAAGGATAATAGACCTTGGGAAGCCTCTGGACACGCCATGCTTGCAGTCTTCTTCCTCTTGAATAGATTGAACAACCATCAAGACAGAAACTTCTTCAATGGTTTGAAACAACAAGGAGGGTGATCTTGTGCTTGATTTGCGGAAGCTTTGTGATTTTCAAGAGCTTGGGAGCTCTGATACCATGTGAGAATAGACAGATTATGGTGTGTGAGGGGTGTTTAGAACAGAGAGTGGTCGATTTTGTCTTGTACAAAGAGAGAATGAGAGAATATATATTGAATGAGTTAAGGAGAATAAGTGGATGAGTATAAGTGATTCAGGGAGAGTATGGACGTGAGTATGAGAGTATATGAGAGCCTGAGAGAGTTAGGAAACCAGAGAATAATAGTAACCAGAGAATGGGTGAAGAAGAAACTTAATTCTTGCTTAAGAATTTCAGTTACAACAAAAGGCCTTATATAGCCAAACAACTACAATAAACAAATCTTAAAATGAATGGACAAGGGGGAAGAGGACAAGAGGAGGCACGACCAGAATGGGTGAAAGTGACCTCTCCAGCAGCTCTCTTCCTTAGGTAAGACATGTGACTTTCCTTGGATTCAAATTCAAACAGCCACACTTGCCTCCAAACTTCTCGGTTATGCTGCCAGTCTTCTAGAAGAGTTCTGGTCGACATCAAGAAGTGTCCTGGACTTTGCACTTCCTTTTTCTTGGTCTTGATAATCTCTTGCACAATATTTGCACATAACC
>CAJHQQ010004177.1:0-31869 GCA_905132885.1 Moricandia moricandioides
ATTCAATCCACAAACCTTGAAGAACTCGAGTCCCTGATTCGTTCTTGCAAGGATCTATCCATTCCCATCAACCAAAGAGCATCCTAGGGACGCATCAAAAACTTGTCTTTGATCTCAAACAGGGTTCATTCTCTTGATCTTAGACACACCTACACAAGATCTGATCAGTTCATAGATCATTTCTGAAGATCATCCAATCAATCCATCCATCATCATCAAAATCAACCCAGATCTTCTCAAAACCATCAGATCTTCCTTCAAAAGTATCAGGGACAAAAGGATTTCCTCTCCAGGGATTCATCAGTTCATCCAGTGGTGATACTGGTTCTCTTACTGTCCAGGAAGAGAAGTGGCAACAAGATGACTTCATGGTCTTGTCCATACTTCAAAACTCCTTAGAAAAATCTATCCTTGAAGCCTACTCATACTGTGAGAGTGCTAAAGAGCTTTGGGAAACTTTAAACAAGATCTATGGGAACATCTCTAACCTTAGCCGAGTCTTTGAAATCAAGAGAGCCATCAACAACCTGTCCCAAGAGAATGAAGAGTTCACTGCGCATCTGGGAAAGTTCAGAGCCCTTTTGGTCTGAACTAGAGATGCTGAGACCTCAGTCTATTTGATCCAGATGTGCTGTTGAATGAAAGAAGGGGAGCAAGACAAGGTGTTTGGTCTGCTCTTGACCCTCAGTCCTTAACTTTAATGACCTTATCAAACATATTCTAAGGTATGAGAAGCTTCCCACGCTTGAAAGAGGTGTGTTCTCAAGTCCAAAAGGAGGAAGGTCACACGGATTGTTTGAAGCAAAGGAGAGTCCTCTCCTTGCATCACAAGCTGAAGCATTTTCCTCAGTCCAACAAGGCAGTTTACAAAGAAGGAGGACAGAAGGGTCTTAAGTGCGAGCATTGCAAAAGGGATGGACACACCAAGGAGAGATGTTGGGTACTGAACCCACATCTCAAACCTGCCAAGTTCAGATGAGCCGTGTCCATGGAGGTTCAAGGAATCAGCTCGGATTCCTTGGGTTGTAAGCAAGCCTCCTAAACCTTTAATAAGAGCTTGTGTCTTTATTTGGTTGTGCATTGAGTGTTGTGTTTGTCCCAGGATCTCCTGGCTTGTTTATTGCATTGTCTTGTGTTACTGGTTGCTTTTGCCATAGCTTATCATTCGTAGTTGTCTTGAACCTTTTAGAAAATTGTCTAAAGCTCGTTCATCATGTTTTTGATAATCTGTTTTGCATAAAGCATCAGTATGGTTGTTTAGTAACGTCTTGTGCTCTGCTATAGTTCTAATCATCATGAATGTGTTGTAGAATTGGGTAGAATGTCTCTGCTACTTGCATCATGAGTATTAAAGCTGTCTTGCATTCACAAGCATTTAGGTTAAGGTTCAATCCAAGGTAGTGTGTCTTGTTGATAATAGCTTAGTTAATCCATCAGAGAGGTAAAGTAGAATTTAGAAGTATGTCTAAGCTACTTGAATCTATGGTTTGGTGAAACTATTGCTCATTATCTTGTCTAGTTGTGTTCTTGCTGTCTGTTTAGGCTGTTTTAAACTTGATCATATAATGGTTAGTTCATTCGGATTGAATCATGTGCATTCATATAGTTGATGTCTAGGATTGTTGCATTCATATATGGTGCATTTAAAAATCTAGCCTAGTTGCAAGTGCATTGTCTCAAGCTTGCATTGCATCTAGAGAAGTTTAAACTGCTTAATCTTGTTCCTGCGATGTGCTTGTTTCAAGATTAATGCTTTGTTGAGGCATTGGTAATCAAACCAGATATGTGATCTTGGTTTGGTCCCAATGAGATGGTCTAATCTTGCATTGAGTTGTAGTGATGTTAGGTACACAGGAAGTGATACAGTGACAAACCAAACTAAGATGACAAGATAATGGTCTAATGCCATTGCATATCATCACTGGACGTGTCAGTCCAAAAAACTACATGAAGTGTAGTGTGATTGAGTATGCAATGAGAGATTGATGCCATTGTATGATACCACTTGGACATGTCAGTCCCAAAGCCTACAAGAAGTGTAGAGTGGGATATCATACAATGAGAGACTACCTTGTGAGGGCTCTTAAGGTGATTCAAACACCATTAGTTCCTGGTATAAGGAAGAGAGTCAAAATGATGTGATCTTAAAAAGCAATGGAACTAAGGAGTTGGAACAGCTTGAACCAGAGCTTAAAGAAGTCCAAGATGGAGCTAAAGAACAGCTTGAACCTGAGGATACAAAGGACAAAGACCTAAATGTACCCGTTGGTCCAATGACTAGGTCTAAACAAGCAAAATTCCAGCAAGCTCTTCATCAACTTTTACACACTATTCAGGGCAGTCTAGAGTGTGCTTATCCAACCACTCTGGTTGTGATTCAAGCCACCTAAGACATTCATCAAGAGAGGTGTTGTGACTTGCACTCTTTTCCTTGTTTTGGGTTTATCCCATTGGGTTTTCCAAACAAGGTTATTAATTAGGCTTGGACACAACACTTATACAAAAGCCTCTTGATGAATCTAAGCCCAATTTCTATCCTTAATTTCGTGCAAGAATACACCAAGAGTCTTTTCTTATTTTCAAGTTTGAACTTAGTCTTTCTTTTAATTGTTTTGTGTGTTTCCAAGAAGCTGTGCATGTACAGTCTTCTTCTCTTTATATTCTGGTCGAAATCCCTGAATAAAACATCAAACTCTTTTCTAAAAACCCAAGTATTCTCTGAATCCTGTTTGATCAAAGCTTGTCTAGTGTATTTCGGATTATTCCTTACATTGCGAGCAAAAACCGATAGTCTGAGAGCCATTCCGCATCTCTTAGAAGTATCAACTCAATCCATTGCTTATCACATCAACACAATCGTTGGAGAGCATTCAGGGACGTGATCCTCTCACCCAGGATCAATATCAGCTTGGTTTGCTAATACCAAGTCTCCTTTGCTTCCAAAGAGACCCATTGACCCTTGCTCCTTCTGGATTTGAGCACAAACTTCTTCAAGAGTTGGTAGCTTCTCAGCTCGAAGCATGTGTTTGATGAGATCATTGTAGCCTGGATTTAGTGTCAGGAGTAAGGCAAAGACCTTGTCTTGCTCTCCCCTATCATTAAGAACATTTGGATCCAAGGTACTTGGTCTCAGCATCTCCAACTCAGCCCACAAAACTCTAAACTTACCAAAGTGTTGACTAAGTCCATGCTCTCCTGGTGAAGTGACTTGATAGCCTTCTTAACTTCAAAGACTCGGCTTAGTTTTGAGATATTGCCATACACCTTTTGCAGTGTATCCCACAACTATTTGGAGTTCTCACAGTAGGAGTAAGCTTCCAAGATAGATGGTTCCAGACTGTTTTGAATGATGGACAACACCATGAGGTCCTCCTGACCCCATTTACCATCGACAGCCACCACCATCTCTACACCATCTTTGTCTTGGACGGTTTTTGTTGGGGCTTCTCCAGTGGAAACATGTTCCCATAAACCCCTACCTCCAAGTGCTGTTTTGGCCAATCTAGACCATAGTAGATAGTTTGCACCAGTTAAGGTTACTGGAATTGCCACAGGTTTTGAGTTCTCCATCTTGAATCTCTTTTATCCAGCAGGTAATAGGGAGTTTCAAGAGATTTCGAAATAAACAGAGTGAGAGAAGTAAACCAAAGTAAATTTGCGGCAGAAATGAAAGAATATAGAGAGAATAAGGTCTCAAGAGCTTTAAAGCTCTGATACCATATGAGTTTTAGAGATTCAGAGAAAAATTAATGGAAGAACATGATGAACAAACTAAAGAACAAGAGAGAGAGAGAGTGATTTTGTAGACAGAAGAATAAGGAAGAGGAAAATGTTTTTTTTTGCTTAATATGGGATCCATACAATGTATATTTAAAGACAAATCAAGACAAGAAGAATAAGAATAAACAATGGTGGTCTTCACAAGGTCTGGACAGAGAAAGTGATAGGTTTGGACTGGCTTCTCTCCTTAAGTGAACATGTGATCTTTATTCTATTTTAATCTGGCCGACATCCCCCTTCTTGTCCAGACTTGCCAACGGTCTTCTACCATCCAGATTGGTCTAGGCGAGTTTAAATTTGCTTCTCTTTGTCTCCCAAGCTTATCTAGGTTAGATTGGTTCCTTGAGAAGCAAGATTGTACGGACAGACTTGTGTCTCAAGTCTCTTTAGACCAAGCACTCCTTCAACCATACGAATCCATTCTTCTTCTTGTCTTCTTTATTTCAAGCTTATTTCTTCTTCATGTCAACATCATGGACTTCCATTCCTTATAAGGATTGGGCTTCACTTCTCCATAAACATATTGGGCTGCTGGTTCTTCTTTAATCTGATAGGTGGGCTGGTCTTCTTCTTGGTTCATCATGCTATTGGACTCTTCTTTTTGGGCAACATGTGTAGACAACCTTATTGGGCTACACTGAAACATTCTCATGCACCTTATGAAATCTTCTTCTTCTCTGGAGCATGAGTGATTGCCACACTCAAATAGATCCCTGAAGTTCTCCATTTTCGTCCTCACTTAGCTCCATATAGTGATGATAGCTTTGTTGCCCCAAATCTCTTCTTCACATCCAAAGCTCTCCTCACATTCATAATAGGCGCTTTACTCCACACATTCACTATTGTGCTCTTCCTTATTATGTTTGGATTTTATTTATTAGCTTGTGTCACTCAAGCCATCTTTTACACCATATGAAGAGCTTCTCCTCCTGCCACTTGGTTCAGCTCTTCCTGGTATTCTCATTTCAACAAATAGCACCCTTAGACGCCGGATATGACTCACCAGCAAGCTCTTGCACTCGACAAAGAAGAGAGAAAGAGTAGACAAAAGGTTTTTGATTGAAAGACTGCTTGATCAGAATGAGAGTATACAAGCGTTTAAATAGAGAAACCAAGGAATATGCCCTTAGTTTTTGAGAATAACATAACATAGAAACTATAGTCTAAAACATAACATAAGGTAAATAGATAGAGTAGTCTTCTTATGCTTGGACCGACATTAGCACCTAGGTGATGTGTAAGCAGCTTGTGGCCTCATTAAAAACCTTTCTCCGGAAAACCTCTTTGGGACAAACCAAGAGCAAGGAAAAGAGCACACACAAGTACTTGCCTAAGTACTAATTCAGCTAGATGAGGAGATAGCTTGAATGGTGATCAAGGTATCTCGGATCATCAACCTTTGTCCAAGACCTTCTTCTTGTTTTCATACTAGTCTAAGTAATCCTACAATGGCTCCATTTTGTTTCTTAGTTCTGGAACGTGTCATGGGACCTTCTGGAATGGCAAAGGCATCTTCAATAGCTGGTTGGTCCATGGGTGCATTCCTGGTTACATCCCCTTCCTTGTTGCAGTGGTCCATGATCACATCATCCTCTCCCACTTGAAAAGGATTTGTCCTCAAATCTGGTTCATCTGCCACAAAAGGAACCAAATCGGTAACATTGAAGCTATTAGATATATCATACTTACCTTGGAGGTCCAGCTTGTATGCATTGTTGCTGATCTTCTCAATGATCTCGAATGGACCATCTATCCTTCACATCAATTTGGATTTCCTTTCATTTGGAAATCTCTCCTTTCTAAGGTGAACCCACACTTTGTCACCTACTTCAAAGACCATCTCACGCCTTCCTTTGTTTGCTTGTTTGACATACTGCTTGGTCTTTTCCTCAATTTTGTGCCTTGCTTGTTCATGTATCTGTTGCACCATCTCTGCTTTCTTTTTGCCATCAATATTGACTCTTTCACACTCAGGTAAAGGCATTAGATCCAAAGTATAAGTGGGATTGACCCCATTGTTGAACCAAATAAGAGATGGGATTATGATCTATGTATGGGGAGTGAGGAATGCTGAGGAAATGAAGAAGAAATGGAACCAAGGTGTCCGTAGAAATCCGTACAAGGCTGTACAGGTTGGACGTACAACCATGAGTCGACCAACAGCAAGTTTGGGTCGACCAAAGTTACTCCGGGTGAAAATAGAGAAGTTACCTTGCTGCGGATAAGGTCTTCCTCATCTCCTCCGTGTGTCTATGTGCACTGAACCTTATGGATAAGGTGACTCCGCGTCTGGACAGGCTGGCCAAGATCATCTGGTCAAGATGCCAAAGGAATCAAGCATGTGAGGCTTCCCGGCCAAGTATTTAAAACCAGGCGCGCCTAAAGGTTTGACGACACATGCTTTGGTTGAAACCTTATCTTGTATTCGTAAAGCACAGCCTTAGCTTTCCCTATATATGTTGTAATCCTTCTCATTAATCAATCAAGCAATATATTCTCGAGTCTCTTCTTTCTCTCTAGTGTTCTTCATACAGAAATGGATTCTTAGACTAGTCTCAACGTTTTGTCTCTAAATCTCTCTTCGAATATATCTCAAAGTCTCTAATACATATATAACCTCAGATATCTCTTTAGTTTTCATGGTATCGGAGCCAGGTTCACTTGAATCTGGGGTTTGATTTCATTTCTTTCTCAAAAACACTCAAGAACACCTTTATCATCCGTGAAGATTCAAGATGAAAGGCACAAAGACTACGGTGATTCCAGTGACTCTCAAGGGAGGAAACTACCTCCTATGGTCTCGTGTGGTGAAGACAACAGTGGGGAGTAAGGGTTTATGGAACCACATCCTTGAGGATGAAGCTCCAAAACTCATTACTCATGAAGGCGACAAGGAGATTGTCGCGTGTGATGAAGTGAAGTGGATCCAGGAAGATAACCTGGTGATGTCCATCCTTCAAAGCTCTCTAGATCCATCAATCTTAGAGGCATACAACTACTATGAGAAGGCAAAGGACCTGTGGGATACAATCCAGAAGGTGTATGGAAACATCTCAAACCTTACTCGTGTGTTTGACATCAAGCGAGCTATAACCAGCTTGGCTGATATGATCCTGGGTGAGAGGATCACGTCCCTGAATGCTCTCCAACGATTGTGTTGATGTGATAAACAATGGATTGAGTTGATACTTCCAAGAGTTGCGGAATGGCTCTCAGACTATCAATTTTTGCTCGTAATGTAAGGAAGAATCCGAAATACACTAGACAAGCTTTGATCAAACAGGATTCAGAGAATACTTGGGTTTTTAGAAAAGAGTTTGGTGTTTTATTCAGAGATTTCGACCAGAATATAAAGAGAAGAAGGCTGTACATACACAGCTTCTTGGAAACACACAACAGAATTAATGCAAACAAAGACTAAAGTTCAAATTTTAAAGATAGACTTCCGGATCCTTCTTTATGGACGAAAATGGGATAGAAAATGGGCCTGGTTTCATCAAGAGGCTCATGTGTATTGTTGTTCCAAGCCTCATTAAGAACCTTGTTGGGAAAACCCAATGGGACAAAACCAATCCAAGGAAAAGAGTGCAAGTCACAACACCTCTCTTGATGAAGGTCTTAGATGGCTTGAATCACAACCAGAGTAGTTGGATAAGCACACTCTAGACTGCCCTGGATAGTGTGTAAGAGTTGATGAAAAGCTTTCTGGAATCTTGCTTGTTTAGACCTCATCATGGGACCAAGTGGAATAATTTGATCCTTGTTCAGTGTTTCCTTAGGTTCAAGCTGCTCCTTGGTTCTTTCTTCAACTTCCTTAAGCACTGGTTCAAGCTGATCCATTTCTTTAGTTCCATTGCGGGCCAAGATCACATCATCCTCTCCCACTTGAGAAGGATTTGACCTCAAATCCATTTTACCTTGCAATCCTCGTTGATAGGCATTGTTGTTGACTGGTTCGGATATGTAGAAGGCTTTGATCCATTTATTTCCTGATTCATTACTCAAACCTGATACAATGAAACAAAGCAAGTTAGCACATGAAAATTTATCAAAGGTTAATAATTTTATCCCAAATTGATTTTTGGTCGGTTTTGGCTTGTGTGCTGCATCTGGTGGTGCTTCTTTGATGAGGATGAAACTAGTGAAGTCTTGGTGCTTATCCTGATCCAAATCAGGTGGCTTGAACCGCTTGCCTTCAACATGCTTGTTCTTTCTCCTTGTATGCTTCAAAGCTTCATCGTAATCTGCACATGGCTCTTTTGACAAAGACAAGTGCATCATATCTGTGTAATCGATAAAAGAACTCTTGAAAACATGATCACTTACCTTAGCATGCTCACCTGGTCGCCATATATAGGATTGAGATGTTCTAAACTCAGATAATTCTGAATAAAGTAAGTGTAGGTGTACTTGAGTTGTAGAATCAGTAACTTGCAACTCTAAGTGTGTTTCAGCCTCGAACTGATATCTTTTTGATGTAGGAAGGACTAAGAATGTGGGACAGTTTGTTGCATAGCTTATATCCTTCTTTTCGAAAAGTGTAGACCTCAAAACAGTTTTTCCTGTACCAACAGCAAGCAAATCAGGTTTCATGTTCTTCTTTGAGTTTAGATAGTTACCTCGGGTTGGTTTCTTTGGAGATTGCTGTAAACTAAGTTGATCTGGTTGTTTCTCTTTGATTTGAGAAGAAAACATGAGTTCTTCTCCTGATCCAGTGATCACTTCGGCAATTTCTCCATTGACTTCTTCATCTCCAATCATGGTTTCATAATCTCTGCAATGGTATTGAAGCTGATGCATATCTGGTGGCTTCCATATCTTGACATGGTTGAGAAGCAAGTCTTTTTGATCAACTTCTAACTGCTTATGACCCCAGCTGGTTCTAGCACGAACAAAGCACTCTCCAAGGATGATAATCTTGGGGACATATGCTCCAGGTCTCCACGAGTAGGTCTGTAACCTACCACCACAATCAGACATAATTTTCTCTTGGGAAAGATCCAAACCGACATGTTTTGCAAAATTTGCAATATATTGATGATAAGGTGGCCATTTTCTGTGTGGTCTGGTTTGTTTTATTCGTGACTGACTTGGCTTCATTCTCCAGTTGGTTTCATAGTGAAACTCTTTAGGAGCTGAGCTTTGCAACAACTTTTCTCCAGAGGATAAAAGATCACTAATATCAAAGGTTTCTGCTGCTTATTTCTTCTCAATCAGTTTGGTCTTGTTCTTCTGATTCCAGACCTCTCCTCCCGGCTCAAATACAACATGTATAATTCCAAAGTCGTGTCTTGACAGCTCCACGGCTCTAATCTTGTTCCAAACAAAAGGACTGATCAGAAAAGTATCCAAGAATGTCTTTTGGGAATCATATGGATCAAATACAATCAGTTGATTCATTGCATGATTATCTTGTGAATCATTGGGTGCCTCCTCTTCTGTCAGATCCTGTCTGAAAAGAACCAGTTCGTCCATGACTGGTTGATCATCTTTCTTAATGATTTTTGGAATCTTGGTTTGACTTTCTTGGATTTGTGCTGCTGATTCCGGTTCTGCTGTATTGAGTTCTGAGACAGTAGTAACTGGTTCTTGGTGCTGTGTTGCAACGGATGGACGTGTTACCTTGGTCCTTTTGAGTTGTGTCTTCACATCCATCATTACTTGTAACAATTCCTCCTTATCCTTCTCACTGAACCAGGAATGTTTAATTGTTTTCTCTTTGTTGTAACTGATTGTTGCCTTGCTAGATGAACCAAGAGTACTAGGTGGACGTGATCTATTGCTGTCAGGTTGTTTCTGAACCGAGTTTGATGAGTAAAGCTTTGTCTCAGATGGCTGGTTTCGATGTGTGCTCCACTTGTCTCGCTCAAACCTTCTTTGTTGTGGAGTTTCTTTGTAAAATACAGTATGCTTCTGGTTTCTGTCCAACTGATCATACTCTTTGTGCTTGTACTCATCTCTGGATGATCTTTGACAGTCTCTGCTTCTCCTCTGCTGATGTATGTCCGGTCTAAATTTTCTCAGTTGATCTTTGAAGACCTGATCCATACTGACTGTGAATCCTTCAAGCAACAGTTTATCATTCTTGTTGAGTTCTCTATTTTGATTTTCTGTCATGATTCCTGAGAAATTTCGAAACACTGATACAGTAAAGATGTTCACAGAAACAGAAAAACAATCGAATGAATCCAGAAAATAAAATCAGATCCAGATTTTTACGAAGAACCCTAATTTTTTTTTCTCTGCAATTTCGTGAATCAAGTTCAGTTATTTAACAAGTTCAGCATTTGTTCTAGGTAGATTAGACCCTAATAAACACGTTTCTAACAAGTTTTACACTTTAGAACAAATTCGATCATAGAATACGAAAAGTCTAAAAGTTGCAGAACTGGAAAAACACAACCTGATGATGGAGATCTGCTCTGCTACCACTTGATATGATCCTGGGTGAGAGGATCACGTCCCTGAATGCTTTCCAGCGATTGTGTTGATGTGATAAGCAATGGATTGAGTTGATACTTCTAAGAGTTGCGGAATGGCTCTCAGACTATCGATTTTTGCTCGTAATGTAAGGAAGAATCCGAAATACACTAGACAAGCTTTGATCAAATAGGATTCAGAGAATACTTGGGTTTTTAGAAAAGAGTTTGATGTTTTATTCAGAGATTTCAACCAGAATATAAAGAGAAGAAGGCTGTACATGCACAGCTTCTTGGAAACACACAACAGAATTAATGCAAACAAAGACCAAAGTTCAAATTTAAAAGATAGACTTCTGGATCCTTCTTTATGGACGAAAATGGGATAGAAAATGGGCCTGGTTTCATCAAGAGGCTCATGTGTATTGTTGTTCCAAGCCTCATTAAAAACCTTGTTTGGAAAATCCAATGGGACAAAACCAATCCAGGGAAAAGAGTGCAAGTCACAACACCTCTCTTGATGAAGGTCTTAGATGGCTTGAATCACAACCAGAGTAGTTGGATAAGCACACTCTAGACTGCCCTGGATAGTGTGTAAGAGTTGATGAAAAGCTTGCTGGAATCTTGCTTGTTTGGACCTCATCATGGGACCAAGTGGAACAATTTGATCCTTGTTCAGTGTTTCCTTAGTTTCAAGCTGCTCCTTGGTTCTTTCTTCAACTTCCTTAAGCTCTGGTTCAAGCTGATCCATTTCTTTAGTTCAATTGCTGGCCAAGATCACATCATTGGCACAAGAAGATATGGAGTTCACAAAGCATCTTGTGAAGTTTAGAGCTTTGTGGTCAGAGCTTGAGATGTTGAGGCCAAGAACAACCGATCAAGATGAGCTCAATGAATGGCGTGAACAAGACAAGGTGTTTGGATGGTTACTCACTCTCACCTCTACCTAAAATGACTTGGTGAAACACATCTTGCGAGCTGAGAAGTTACCCACTCCGGAAGAAGTCTGTGCACAAATTCAGAAGGAACAAGGATCATTAGGACTCTTTGGAGGAAAGGGGGAGCTTACCTTGGCTAATCAAGATGAGGTACCTCAGGCCAACAAGGTGAACAAGTATGAAGAAAGAAGATTCAATGGAAACTGTGACCATTGCAAGATACAAGATCACAAGAAGCATCAGTGCTGGATCCTTCATCCACATCTCAAACCAAACAAGTTCCTGAAGGATAGAGATGCAAGGGAAAATGTGAACTATGGAGGAAGTGATCAGCATGTGATGAGTGGGACTGGAACATCAAACCGGGCACAAGAGACTGAAGGAAGAGAAGGTGGTGAGAACAAGGCATTGGTGACCTACACTGCTCAACAAACCAACCGCCCAAATGAGCATGAGTTCATCCACAAATCAGAGATGGATGCCGTCATTAAGATGCTCAAGGAAAATGGTAACATCTTTGGTAACCTCAGGTGTTATTCATTTGGTGCATCTAAAGTTGCTAGTCTTTATGATCAAACTGATGCATATACTCACTCTAGGATTGCTGGTCTATCCCATAGTGATTCAGGTGCATCACATCATATGATTAGTGATACTAGTCTTATTAAAGACATAGAACCGGCGCATGGACATGTTATGATCGATAATGGTGATAGGACTCCAATAAAGGGTATATGCAAATTAAAACTCTTTGATAAGGAGTCTAGAGCTTTTTATATGCCAGAATTTACATCAAACTTGTTATCTGTTAAGAAATGCACTAATGATCTCCAATGCAAAGTTATCTTCAGTCCTAATAATGTGAAGTTTCAGGATATTGAGAGTAGCCGTGTGATTGGGAAAGGAGTTACAAAAGGAGATCTTTACTTACTTGAAGAGCTTACTTCTTTGCCTAATTATAATTGTTCTTTTACTTCTGTTTCTGCTTCTGCTTTAAATAAGAATGTTTTGTGGCATTCTAGACTAGGATATCCTCATGTTAGAGCTTTAAACTTAATGGTTCCATGTGTTATCTTTGAAAATAATGATTCTGAAGCTTGTATTTTAGGCAAGCATTGTAAGACTGTGTTTCAGAAGTCCACTACTATCTATGATCACTGCTTTGATTTAATACATTCAGATGTTTGGACTGCTCCTCGTTTGTCTAGAGAGAACCATAAATACTTTGTCACATTCATAGATGAAAAATCTAAATACACCTGGATAACCTTGATTCCATTTATAGATAGGGTGCTTGATGCATTTAGAAACTTTCAGGCTTATGTGACTAACCATTTCAATGCAAAGCTAAAAAATTTTAGATCAGATAATAGTGGAGAGTACACAAGTTAAGCCTTCAAGCAGCACCTATCTCAACATGGGATTCTTCACTAAACAAGCTGTCCCTACACCCGACAACAGAATGGAGTAGCCGAAAGGAAGAATAGACACCTTATGGAAGTTGCTAGGTCCATGATGTTCTAAGCAAATGTACCAAAGAGTTTCTGGAGTGATGTTGTTGCCACTGCTTGTTACTTAATCAACCGAACCCCAACCAAAATCATGGATGATCAGTCACCATTTGAGGTTTTGAACAAGTGTAGACCAGCCTTATATCATCTTACGGTCTTTGGGTGCCTCTGCTTTGTTCACAAACCAGGGGACCTAAGGAACATGTTGGAGGCAAAGAGTACAAAGGGGATGTTCATTGGTTACTCACCAACTCAGAAGGGATACAAGTGTTATGATCTAGTAACCAAGAAGGTGCTTATATCAAGGGATGTAAAGTTTGTAGAAGAAAGAGGGTGCTATGAGGAGAAGAACCTAGCAGAATTAAAAGATTTAGCTTTTGATAAGGCAGCAAACTTGAGAATCATCTTGGAGAGTCTTGGGATTAACTTATCTCGGGATCAGTGTTGAATAAAGATGGTTAAATGATAGAGGAAGCATAAAGGATTTGGGAGGAAGTGAGTTTGAGTTGTCCGTACAAGTGACCGTACAAGAGGCCGTACACTTGATCACCTTGGAGAAGAAGTTACCCGGGTAAACTAGTAACTCGACCATGTTCACCTTTACCACTTACCACACGGATAAGGCTTGACCAAAAGGATAAGAGAGGCACGTCTGACAGGCTGGCTCATGGCTGGAAAGGAAGAGAATCTGGTCAAGATGCCTTTGGCATCAAGCGTGTGGAGCTTCTGGTCCAAGCATTTCAAATAGACGCTCCTCCCCGGCTTGACTACACACGTTTAGCTTTAGTTTACGTTGAAACCATATCCTAATCTTCCTCTATATATTGTAAACCTTTCTTAACATCAAGTATAACGAGTATTTTCAGTCTCTTTCTCTCGTTTATCTCTCTAAGTTCCCTCTAATGGTTTCTTAAGTCTATCCGGGTTACTCTTTGCTTTCTTGTCAAGTCTCTCTATTCTCTCTATTCTTCACTCTATTTTCTGTTTATACTCGAGTTTCTCTCAAGATTTCATGGTATCAGAGCCAGGTTCTCTTAGATCTGGGTTGTGATTGTTGAAGATCTCAAGAACACTCTTTTTGATCCGTGAATCACAAGATGGAGAACACAAAGACTACAGTCATTCCGGTTACACTTAAAGGTGGGAACTACTTGTTATGGTCTCGTGTAGTGAAGACTGCAGTGGGGAGTAAGGGCCTGTGGAGTCATGTCCTAGAAGATGAAGCTCCAAAGATCATCACTAAAGAAGGTGATAGGGAGGTTGTCGTGTGTGATGAAGTGAAGTGGATGCAAGAAGATCTACTGGTAATGTCTATCCTTCAAAGTTCATTGGATCCGTCCATTTTGGAAGCATATAGTTACTGTGAGAAGGCAAAAGACTTGTGGGATACACTTCAGAAGGTGTATGGAAACATCTCAAACCTCACTAGGGTATTTGAGATAAAGAGGGCCATCAACAACCTAGCCCAAGAAGACATGGAGTTTACCAAGCATTTGGGAAAGTTTAGAGCTCTATGGTCAGAACTTGAGATGTTGAGGCCAAGTACTACTGATCCTGATGAGCTAAATGAAAGGCGTGAGCAAGATAAGGTCTTTGGCCTACTACTCACACTCAACTCCTCCTATAACGATCTTATCAAGCATATCCTGAGATCAGAGAAGTTGCCAAACCTTGAAGAGGTATGCTCACAAATCCAGAAGGAGCAAGGGTCATTGGGACTCTTTGGAGGAAAGTGGGAGCTCACACTAGCTAATCAAGCTGAAGTGCCTCAAGCAAACAAGGTCAACAGATATGAAGATAGGCGTGTCAATGGAAGCTATGAGGAAAGGAAGTTTAATGGTAACTGTGATCATTGCAAGAGACATGGCCACAAGAAGAATCAGTGTTGTATTCTCCATCCTCATCTCAAACCGGACAAGTTCAACAAGGATAGGGAAGCAAGGGCAAATGTCACATATGGAGCAAGTGATCAACATGGAACTGGTACCTCAAGCCTATCAAATGAAGCTGAGAATCGAGAAGGGGGTGAGAACAAGGCTTTGGTAACTTACACTGCCCACAAGACCAACCAACCAGGACCAATGAGCATGAGTTCATCCGAAGATCAGACATGGATGCATTCATCAAAATGCTCAAGGATAATGGTAAAACTCTTGTTACTGTCAGTGGGTATTCATTTGGTGCATCTAAGACTGCTAGTGTCCTTGATCTAACTGATAATGCTTATACTCACGCTAGGATAGTTGGTCAATCTCATATTGCTCATAACATGACTAAACCTTTAATAATTGACTCTGGTGCATCTAATCATATGATAAGTGATACTAGTCTTATTAGAGATATAGAACCAGCAAATGGACATTTTATGATTGCTAATGAAGATAGAATTCCAATTAGAGGTATAAGAAAGTTGAAGCTGTTTGATAAGGAGACTAGAGCCTTTTATATTCCTGAATTCACCTCAAACTTATTGTGTGTCAAGAAATGCACCACTGATCTTAATTGTAATGTTATCTTTAGCCCTAATGATGTGAAGTTTTAGGATATTCAGAGCAATCAGTTGGTTGGACAAGGAGTGACAAAAGGAGATCTATATTTGATTGAAGAGCTTACTTCTTTTCCGTATCATAGATGTTCATTTACTTCTGTTTCTACTTCTGGTTTGAATAAGAATGCTTTGTGGCATGCTAGACTAGGACATCCTCATGTTAGAACTTTAAACTTAATGGTTCCAGGTGTTGTGTTTGAAATTAATGATTGTGAAACTTGTATCTTAGGCAAGCATTGTAAGACTGTGTTTCATAAATCCACAACTATCTATTATCATTGCTTTGATTTGATTCACTCGGATGTGTGGACTGCCCCTTGTTTGTCTAGGGAGAACCATAAATATTTTGTTACATTCATAGATGAGAAATCTAAATACACCTGGATAACCTTGATTCCATCTAAAGATAGGGTGCTTAATGCATTTAGAAACTTTCAAAACTATGTGACTAACCATTTTAATGCCAAGCTCAAAATTTTTAGATTAGATAATGGTGGAGAGTATACAAGTCAAGCATTCAAGCAACACCTATCTCAGCATGGAATTCTTCATCAAACAAGCTGTCCCTATACACCTTATGGAGGTAGCAATGTCTATGATGTTCCAAGCTAATGTCCCAAAGAGGTTCTGGAGTGATGCAGTTGCTACTGCGTGTTACCTGATCAATAGAACTCCAACCAGGATCCTTGAGGATAAGTCACCATTTGAGGTTTTAAACAAGCATAGTTGATATCTTACATATTTACATGGTTTTGGTAATCTCTTTTGATGCATTTTAAGCATATAGGATATCATTTAGGCATATTTAGGTTGCATTCCATTACATTTATCTATGTCAGGTGTTGGAGATGCTTATTGGTGAGTTTGGAGGCAATTGAGGCTAAGAAAGTGAAGTTTGGAGCAAAAGAGGGGTGTAGCGACCAGGCGTAGCGACCAGGCGTAGCGACCAGGCGTAGCGACCAGGCGTGGTCGCTACAGTCGTAGCGACCAGGCGTAGCGACCAGGCGTGTTCGCTACAGTCGTAGCGACCAGGCGTAGCGACCAGGCGTAGTGACCAGGCGTAGCGACCAGGCGTAGCGACCAGGCGTAGCGACCACAGCTGGTTGCTATAGGCAAAAATACCCAAATTTTTATGGGTCAACCCGGGTTTGTTGGGTTGATCCGACTCGTGTTTTGGACTCTTATATATAGTTTTAGCCTCTAAAACCCTAGGGGGATCTCTTTTTCTCTCAAAAACTTTGTCTAAACTAAAAAAGCTTGAATCTTTTGCTCATTGGAAGGAAGTACTTCATTTTTTATTGTGTTTTTCTTGCTCATTAACATGATTTGCCTTGAATCTCATATGGGTTTAAGGTGTCTCATGGAAAGTATTGAGTAGTGAACTTGTGATTCATGGGTTAAGTAGATTAGGGTGATTAGGTAGATATTTAGAATGTCTCTTGCTTGATTAACATTGTTCTATGCTTACTAAGTGTTCTTAATACTAGATTAGACTTGATCACTCTCATCTAGATCTTAAGCTATTTTATGCCCGAAAGGTGTTTGTTAAAATGCTTGAATGAATTTAGTATTGCTCTAGCTTGAATAACCAAAGACATTTGATGTTAGGATTGCTAGATGGTTAGTATACTTAATCATAATGCTTGTTTGATAGTATTAAGCCAAAGAAATTTGATGTTTAGTACTTGATTACAAAGGGATTTCTATCATGGAAGTGGATTAGTCTATTTTATGAGTTCTAGACCTATAGACTTGTTGATTGTTTTGTTTGTGCATCCTAGATTGAATTTGATCACCCGATATCGATTATCTTGCCCATGAATCCATCCTTAGCTATTGATTGAAAGTTTGATTCTTGCACTTATTTCTTGTTTGAATTTGAGATCACATTATTTATAATTCTAGGAGTTTAGGTTGTTACCAATCATCAATCTTCTTATTTGCTTAGATTAGGAAAGTTTGTGTATTCTTAGTGTTATAGATCATTAGTTCCTTGTGGATTCGATCCTAAAGTTCTGCATCGATATACCATTCGATTGTGGTAGCGTGCACATTAGGTTAATTGGCCTGTGGTAAAACGCAGTAATCAATTTGGCGCCGTTGCCGGGGAACTAAGTAGATTTATCATTAGGATTTCAAAGTTTCTTGAGATTAAGCTTTCTTTTCTTATGCTTTGTTTTGCTTTGTATAGTTATTAACCTTTTATTCTAGCTTTTGTTCTTTGCAGTAATGGCTGCAAGCTACTTTGATTGGCCACAAGAAGAGGAAGACACATTTGAAGATCACATGGAAGATGATGAGCCATATGTGGAGCCACCCTTTGATGAAAGTGTACTCACACCAGAACAGAGTGTTAAGGTAGATGAGCTTTGTAAAGAGAACCCAATGTTGACAAGGAGTGACATGGCAGTGATGTTAAGGTTGAATCTTATGCAACATCATGCGACACTAGAAGGAAGAGAGCTCACAGGTACTGAGATAAGAATTGCTCATCAGCTCAAAGAGGTATTTTATTGGGTTCCACCAACCCAACTAGAAGGTATGAGCGATTCTACTTTTGAACTTCATTATTTTGAGGATAGTTGCTTGCCTTGTGTTGAAGATATTGCCTCAGATTTGAATTCTCATGTGCTCATCAACGAATGTCTTGATCTGATATGTGAAACTAGAAAACTAGATGACTTAAGAGTAGAAAAGATTGCTAGAGATCATCTTGAAGTTTGTTTTGACAAGGACTATCTTTGTGCTTCAATTGATCTTGAAACTGAATTTATTATGCTTGATGAACCTAGAGCTGATCTAGAGGATGAACTTCATGTGGATAAGCTTTTGCTTGAGCTAGAAAACCCCATTGGCCAAAACAATGATGAGAATAAGAATATTGTGTTTTATTTGATTGATGGGGATAGAGTTGACTACTTTGTTAAAACATCGTTTGAGCTTGTAGTTGACTTTGTGTTTCCACCAAATGCATTTGATTCTCATGAACATATGAACCTCAAGGAGCATTTTATAACTCATGCTACATCTCTTGTGAATCTCTTTGATGAAAAATCTTTCTATTTTTTATAGATAGTAGTGTGCTCCTTTGCGTACTTTGATTCTTGTTCTTGTAGGAGAATGATCAAAGGTGCATTGGCTCAACCTTTCGATTCTTGTGATTAACAAGGACACTCAGTCAAGCTAGAGACTTAAAACTAGCGCGCTTGGGAGGCATTCCCATGTTTATCCTTTGTATATATTTCTATTTATCTCGTATCTTGCTTTAGTGTGTTTGAATAAGCTTAGGGAGAAGTTTGAGGGAGTTCTAAATCTTTCCAAGAGGTCATGCCAAAACTGCCAAAGTCTCAACAAGTCGTCCCTACTCATTCTCTCCTCTCATCAAGCCAACTCCAAGTAAGTGCATCTCCACCTTTGTATATACTTAGTTCTTTCATATTTTCTCTCTTTTGATCTCTCTTTCAAGTTTACTACCACACAAGAGACTGTGTGAAGTAAGTTTGGGGGAGAGTCTACCATCTCAAATTGTGTTTTGTTTTGTTTACTTGTCATGAGTCTCATGCATTGCATTGTACATACTTATTTGCATAGAAAAAAAATAAAAAAAAATTGAAAATTTTCGAAAACACCAAAACAAGCATTTAGATTTTTATTTTGTTTCATTTTCATCCTTAAGATTGAGTCTAGAAGCATTTAGTTTGCATCCATATACATAAGGAGTTGTGTTTTAATTGCCTTGAAAAGAACACATGTCTAGAACTCAACATGATACCCTAGCTAAACATATCACGTAGTTTAAACATCTTAAAAAAAAAAAACCTTGCATGCTTCGAGCCTTGAAGACTCTACTTGAAACTTGTTGTGAGGTTGATATTGACTAGTTCTTGAAACCAACTCCAACCTACTCAAGCTCCTATTTTTGAGTGATTACCACTTTAAAAAGATGTATTTGAAAGTTTCTCTTCTTTCACATTAGACCATTTTCACTCACCAAACCAAATGATTGAGATCAAGTTCCCATTTGCAAGAATTCACCTTATTTGCTTGTTAATAAATGTGAGAGTTGGTTGAAAAACTTGTTGATTGATGAGGGTATGACTTGTGTAAAGATATTGGAATTAAGATAAGCCTTGAGAAGCTAGAGTATAATAGAAAAGATTGTTCATGCTACTTGCTATGATTAGCTAGGGTGTGATGTTGAAGGCTAGGAAGTGTATCTTTTGGTTCTGAGCTCCCATCTTCAAACCCCTACCTCTTGCTTGTTTTTGAAAGTTCACTTGAGGACAAGTAAAGGAAAAGTTTGGGGGATTTGATATCTTACATATTTGCATGGTTATGGTCATCTCTTTTGATGCATTTTAAGCATATAGGATATCATTTAGGCATATTTAGGTTGCATTCCATTACATTTGTCTATGTCAGGTGTTGGAGATGCTTATTGGTCAGTTTGGAGGCAATTGAGGCTAAGAAAGTGAAGTTTGGAGCAAAAGAGGGGTGTAGCGACTAGGCGTAGCGACCAGGCGTGGTAGCTACAGTCGTAGCGACCAGGCGTAGCGACCAGGCGTGGTCGCTACAGACCTACAAGAGAAATGCGGATGCCGTAGCGACCAGGCGTGGTCGCTACAGTCGTAGCGACCACAGCTGGTCGCTATAGGCAAAAATACCCAAATTTTTATGGGTCAACCCGGGTTTGTTGGGTTGATCCGACTTGTTTTTTGGACTCCTATATATAGTTTTAGACCCTAAAACCCTAGGGGGATCTCTTTTTCTCTCAAAACCTTTGTCTAAGCTAAAAAAGCTTGAATCTTTTGATCATTGGAAGGAAGTACTTCATTTTTTATTGTGTTTTTCTTGCTCATTAACATGATTTGCCTTGAATCTCATATGGGTTTAAGGTTTCTCATGGAAAGTATTGAGTTGTGAACTTGTGATTCATGGGTTAAGTAGATTAGGGTGATTAGATGGTTATTTAGAATGTCTCCTGCTTGATTAACATTGTTCTATGCTTACTAAGTGTTCTTAATGCTAGATTAGACTTGATCACTCTCATCTAGATCTTAAGCTATTTTATGCCCGAAAGGTGTTTGTTAAAATGCTTGAATGAATTTAGTATTGCTCTAGCTTGAATAACCAAAGACATTTGATGTTAGGATTGCTAGATGGTTAGTAGACTTAATCATAATGCTTGTTTGATAGTATTAAGCCAAAGACATTTGATGTTTAGTACTTGATTACAAAGAGATTTCTATCATGGAGGTGGATTAGTCTATTTTATTAGTTCTAGACCTATAGACTTGTTGATTGTTTTTTTTTGTGCATCCTAGATTGAATCTTGATCACCCGATATCGATTATCTTGCCCATGGATCCATCCTTAGCTATTGATTGAAAGTTTGATTCTTGCACTTATTTCTTGTTTGAATTTGAGATCAAATTGTTCATAATTCTAGGAGTTTAGGTTGTTACCAGTCATCAATCTTCTTATTTGCTTAGATTAGGAAAGTTTGTGTATTCTTAGTGTTATAGATCATTAGTTCCTTGTGGATTCGATCCTAAAGTGCTGCATCGATATACCATTCGATTGTGGTAGCGTGCACATTAGGTTATTTGGCATGTGGTAAAACGCAGTAATCAATAGACCAAGCTTAGACCATCTTCGTGTCTTTGGTTACCTTTGCTTTGTTCTTAAACCAGGAGAGCTAAAGAACAAGTTGGAAGCAAAGAGCACAAAAGGGATGTTCATAGGGTACTCGCTAACTGAAAAAGGTTACAAGTGTTATGATCCAATGACAAGAAGAGTTCTGGTGTCAAGGGATGTGAAGTTTGTGGAGGATAGAGGTTTATATGAACAGAAGAACCAGGTAGAGTTGAAGGACTTAGCTACTGACAAGGCATCTAATTTGAGGATTATCCTAGAGAGTCTTGGAATTAATCTGTCTCAAGATCAACAACCTGGAGGAGGACATCATCAAGGTCCCACCACCACTGAAGGAAATCAAGCTCCCCACCTTGATCATGAGGGGGGGGGGGGGAATGGAACTGAAACTAATGAGAATCAAGATGAGGAAGGATCAGGCATTCATGATCAAGATGTGGATAAACGAAATGTGGAGGAAGAAGGAGGAGATGAGCAAGATGAGCATGAAGAAGAAGAGGTAGAACAACCCTAACCTGCGGTTTAACCACTGAGAAGGAGTACAAGAGTGAGAAACCCTCCATCAAACTGGATAAACACCAGAGTATATTACAATGCACTGGCTGTGGAACACCCATCTCAAGTATCTTGCTCACTAGCATACTATTATAAAGATCACTGTGCCTTTATGACAAGTCTGGATGAGAGTTATGTTCCAGCATCCTATGAGGAGGCAATCAAGGATAAGGAGTGGAAGGAATCAGTAGGAGCTGAGGCTGATGCAATGGTTAAGAATGATACTTGGTATGAAAGTGAGCTACCAAGAGGGAAGAAGGCAGTGTCTAGTAGATGGATCTTAACAATCAAGTACCTGGCAAATGGGAAGGTAGATAGAAAGAAGACTAGATTGGTTGCTATAGGATTTACTCAGACGTATGGTGAAGACTACCTAGATACATTTGCTCCAGTTGTAAAACTTCACACCATTAGAATATTATTATCAGTAGCATTGAATCTGGAATGTGGTCTTTGGCAAATGGACGTGAAGAATGCATTCCTTCAAGGAGAACTTGAAGATGAAGTCTATATGTATCATCCACCTGGTTTGGAACATTTGGTGAAGAAAGGAAACGTTCTAAGGTTGAAGAAAGCTATATATGGTCTTAAACAGTCACCAAGAGCTTGGTACAACAAACTTAGCACCACCTTGAATGGAAGAGGCTTCAAAAGGTCTGAACTCGATCACACCCTCTTCACTCTCACTGCATCCTCAGGTATAGTTATCCTTCTAGTCTATGTTGATGATATCATCATTACTGGAAATAATAAGGCAGGTATACAATCTACTAAAGACTATCTAAAATCTGTCTTTGAAATTAAAGATTTGGGGGAGATGAAATACTTCCTTGGGATTGAGTTATGTAGGGGGAGATTGAAGACAGTCTACCATTTCAAGATGCCAAGCTTTATAGAAAGCTTGTTGGTAAGTTGATTTACTTAACCATTACAAAACCTGATATATGCTTTGCTGTGAATCAGGTAAGTCAACATATGCAAGCCCCAAAGGAGCATCACTGGAACATGGTGAATAGACTACTCATGTACCTGAATGGATCAATCAATCAAGGAGTATGGATGGGTTGCAACTAGAGCACTGAAGTGGTAGGGTATTGTGATGCTGATTGGGCTGAAGATAGTATGGATAGGAAGTCCACAACTGGTTATTGCACATTCATTGGAGGTAATCTGGTCACTTGGAAGAGCAAGAAGCAGAAGGTGGCGTCATGCTCAAGCGCATAAGCTGAATATAGAGCCATGTTGATAGCTGACAAATGAGTTGATATGGATGAAGGGCATACTGAAGCACTTGGGGGTTGATCAAAACACACCTATGACCTTGCATTGGGACAATCAAGCAGCCATCCACATTGCCTCCAACTCGGTGTTCCAAGAAAGTAGAAAGCATATTGAAGTGGATTGCCATAAGGTGAGGCAAATGATTGTATCCGGAGATATCTTTCCTTGCTACACAAGGAGTGATGATCAACTAGCAGATGTGTTCACCAAGACAGCTAGACTGAAGACTATTGAGTCCATTCACACGAGATTAGGACTCATTGATCTCACCAAAAGGAGCGGATCCCCTTTGTCATGAGGTCTTTACTCTTTTCCTTGTCAAGTTTTTATCCCTAAGGAGGGTTTTCTTTGATAATGTTTTTAATGAGGAAGATCTCATGGCATCCAAGCTTGACTGGTTTCCATGGTCAAGCTTGAGAGGGAGTGTTGAATAAAGATGGTTAAATGATAGAGGAAGCATAGAGGATTTGGGAGGAAGTGAGTTTTGGTTGTCCGTACAAATGACCGTACAAGAGGCCGTACAAGTGACCGTACACCCAAACTCACCTTGAAGGAGAAGTTACCCGGGGAACAAGTAACTCGACCAAGAATTACCTTTACCACTTACCACACGGATAAGGCTTGACCAAAGGGATAAGAGAGGTGCGTCTGACAAGCTGGCTCAAGGCTGGAAAGGAAAACCATCTGGTCAAGATGCCTTTGGCATCAAGCGTGTGGAGCTTCTGGTCCAAGCATTTCAAATAGACGCTCCTCCCCGGCTTGACTACACACGTTTGGCTTTAGTTTACGTTGAAACCTTATCCTAATCTTCCTCTATATATTGTAAACCTTGCTTACCATCAAGTATAATGAGCATTTTAGTCTCTCTCTCTCTCGTTTATCTCTCTAAAGTTCTCTCTAATGGTTTCTTAAGTCTATCCGGGTTAGTCTTTACTTTCTTGTCAAGTCTCTTTATTCTCTCTATTCCTCACTCTATTTTCTGTTTATACTCGAGTTTCTCTCAAGATTTCATTATCATCCGTGGAATGATATCTCTATGGACTTCATTGTAGGACTGCCTAGAACTAGAGCTGGAAATGATTCTATCTTTGTTGTGGTAGATAGATTTTCTAAGATGCCACATTTCATAGCTTGTCATAAGACTGATGATGCATTACATGTTGCTAACTTGTTCTTTAAGGAGATAATACGTTTGCATGGCATGCCTAGAACTATTGTATCAGATAGAGATGCTAAGTTCTTAAGTTACTTCTGGAAGACCCTTTTGTCTAAACTAGGCACTAAATTTTTGTTCTCTACTACTTGTCATCCGCAAACTGATGGACAAACTGAGGTAGTTAATAGGACACTAGGAACTCTCTTACGTGCATTCATCAAAAAGAACTTGAAATCATGGGAAGACTATTTGCCTCATTGTGAGTTTGCGTATAACCATTCTATGCATTCTGCTTCTAAGTTCTCCCCTTTTGAAATTGTTTATGGGTGAAAACTAAAGAGATATCTGAGGTTATATAAGTATTAGAGACTTTGAGATATATTAGAAGAGAGATTTAGAGACAAAACGCTGAGACTAGTCTAATAATCCATTTCTGGATGAAGAACACTAGAGAGAAAGAAGAGACTCGAGCTTGACCAAGGGAACCGATCAAGCTTGGATGTCATGAGACCTTCCTCATTAAAAACCTTGCCAAAGAAAACCCTCCTTAGGGATAAAACCTTAGCAAGGAAAAGAGTAAAGACCTCAAGACAAGAGGAACTAGTTGAGCCTGGTAAGATCACTGAGTCCCAATCTGTGATGAATGGACTCAAGTGTCTTATGCCTTAGAGCCTTAGTGAATACATCAGCCAACTGATCTTCACTTCGTGTGTAACAAGGTAGGATCACTCCTTGGACTATCATCTGCCTCACCTTGTGGTAGTCGACCTCAATGTGTTTGGTTCTCTCATGAAATATTGAGTTGGATGCAATGTGGATTGCTGCTTGATTGTCACAATGCATGGTCATTGGTGTGGACTGGTCTATCTCCAAGTGCTTCAGTATACCCTTGATCCAAACTAGCTCATTAGTCAGCCTCAACATGGCCATGTACTCATCTTCAGCACTTGAGCATGACACCACCTTCTGCTTCTTGCTCTTCCAAGTGACTAAGTTCCCACCAACGAATGTGCAATAGCCAGTGGTTGACTTCCTATCTGCTCTATCTCCAGCCCAATCAGAATCACAGTATCCTACTACTTCAGTGCTTCTATTACACCCCATCCACACTCCTTGTTCTGGTGAACCATTCAGATACATCAGGATCCTATTCACCATGTTCCAATGATGCTACTTTGGTCCTTGCATATGTTGGCTCACCTGATTCACAGCAAAACATATGTCAAGACGTGTAATGGTTAAGTAGATCAACTTACCAACAAACTTCCTATAGAGCTTGGCATCTTCAAATGGTTGGCTATCTTTGTTAGAATATGAGATTTAGAGAGTGTTAACTTTCTGGAAACTAAAGAACATGAAGAACAAGAGAGAGAGAGAGAGAGAGAGAGAGAGAGAGAGATAGAGAGAGTGTGTAATTTCGAAATCTCAAGAGAGAGGAGAGAAATGATTTCCTTAATTAATTATGGTTCTGGTTACAGCATATTAATAGGGATACAAGTTGACAAATAAATGAATAAACAAAGACTGTCCAGAAAGTCACCAAAGGCTCTCCAAGCTTGGGTGAAAGGGACAGGTCGTCCATATCTCTCCTCCTTAGCCAAACATGTGATTCTTCCTTGTCTCTTGCCCCCAACAGCTATATTTCGAATTCAAACCTTCCTGAAAGCTTCTGGTCACTCAGACAAGATAATGTGCAAGTCTCATTCAGTTACTTGCCTTCCAGGTCAAGTTAAGTCGACCTCAACTTAGCTGGTTCCAGATTGCCTTTGCTTATTCATAACTCCATCTTATTTCTTCTTCATCTCAACACTCCCCCTCAAGCTTAACCTTAGGTACTGGTCAAGCTTGGAACTATGAAGAACTTCCGTCATCAAAACCTTAATGTGCAAAACCCAGTGGGACAAAAACACATCAAGGAAAAAGAGTAGAAGTCTTCATAATAGGAAAGTCAGTGAGATGTGAGGTCTATGAGTCCAAGCTTTGAATGGATGAACTCACAAACTTTGGTGCTTGCTGCCTTTGTGAAAATGTCAGCTAGCTGGTCTTCAGTTCTAGTATAGCAAGGTAGGATGATTTGTTGTTCCACTGCTTGTCTCACTTTGTGTCAGTCTACTTCAATATGCTTTGTCCTCTCATGAAACACAGAGTTTGAAGCTTGTGTATGGCCGCCTGGTTATCACAGTGCATGGTGATTGGAGTTGTTGTCTCAATGTCCAAATCCCTCAGTAAGTTCTTGATCCATATTATTTCACTAGTAAGCTTCCTCATAGCTTTATATTTTGCCTCAGCACTAGAACATGCACCACCTTCTGCTTCTTGCTCTTTCAAGTTACCAAGTTGCCTCTAATGAATGTAGAATACCCTGTGGTTGATCTCCTATCAACTCTATCTCTGCCCAATCAGCATCACAATATCCTACAATCTCAATACTTCCATTGCAACCCATCCATACTCTTTGACCAGGAGCTTCTCTTAGATACCTCATGATCCTCTCCACCATGTTCCAGTGATGAACCTTAGGAGCTTGCATGTGTTGGCTCACTTGGTTTACAGCAAAGCAAATGTCTGGTCTTGTAATGATCAGATAGATGAGCTTCCCAACTATTCTTCTATACTTCTTGATATCCTCAAATGGAGTGTCCTCAAACTCCCCCTCTCGCAACACTTTTTAACCATCTTCAAGAGGAGTCTTGGCTACTCTTCCTCCAAGGTTTCCTGCCTCACTCAACAGATCAATTGCATACTTCTTTTGAGATAAAAATAGACCTTCTTTGGACCTACACACTTCAATTCCAAGGAAGTACTTGAGTTCTCCAAGGTCCTTGATGTCAAACACTGATTTTAGGAATGCCTTAGTAGCCTGAATCCCCTCCTTGTCGCTTCCTGTGATGATGATATCATCTACATATATCAAGATAACAACCATTCCTTGTGGACCAGACAGTGTGAAGAGAGTATGATCAACTTCTGACTTCCTAAATCCTCTTCCATTCAGTGTGGTGCTCAACTTGTGATACCAGGCCCTTGGAGATTGTTTCAAGCCATAAATTGCTTTCTTCAGCCTCAAAACATTACCTGGTTTGACCAGGTTCTCCAGACTAGGAGGAGGATGTATGTAGACCTCATCTTTTAATTCTCCTTGCAGAAAAGCATTCTTCACATCCATTTGCCACAAATCCAATTCCAAGTTAGTAGCAATTGAGAAAATGATCCTAATGGTGTGAAGCTTTGCTACTGGTGCAAAGGTATCAATATAATCCTCTCCATATGTCTGAGTAAACCCCCTCTCTACCAGCCTTGTCTTGCGCCTCTCCACCTTTCCATTAGCTAGGTACTTGATTGTAAAAATCCATCTGCTTGTTACCGCCTTCTTGCCTTTGGGAAGCTCAGCTTCATACCAAGTATCATTGACTATCATTTCATTAGCCTCATTCCCAACAGACTCTCTCCACTCTTCATGCTCCATAGCTTCTTCATAAGACCTTGGGATATACTCCTGATCCAGTTCACCAATGAACACCTGATGTCCTTGAGGATACTGAGCTAAAGAGCACACTGCTTGTATAGGATGAGCTACTGCTTGAGAGTTGAAGTAGACATTGGTGTTTCTCCAATTGGAAGGGGGCTTCCTGATTCTAGTACTCCTTCTCAATGGTTGAAGCTCTTCTGGTTGTACTTCTTTATCTGGTTGAAAGACTGATTCTTGTTGCCTTTCATCCTGATCATGAGATCCTATGCCAGTACCCCCTTCAGGATCAGGATGAATGGCTTCCACAGCTTCATCTATCCCATCTTTGTCAATCACAGTTTCTGGAACAGGTGCAGCTTCAGGAGGGCACGCCCTTGTTTCCTTATTCTCTTGAGGCATACTAATACCAAGACTCTCCAATATCACCCTGAGGTCGGTGTCTTTGTCTGAGGCTTGAGACAGCTCTTTCAAGTCATCCCAACTCCTCTCATCATAATATCCCTTAGTCTCCACAAACTTCACATCCCTTGATACTAAAACCCTTCTTGCCACTGTATCATAGCACTTGTATCCCTTTTGTGTTGGTGAGTATCCAATGAACATAGCCTTTGAACTTCTAGCATCTAACTTGCTCCTCTGTTCCCCTGGTATCAGCACAAAGCAGAGACATCCAAATACACGCAAATGATCCAAAGGTGGCTTGTTGCTGTTTAGTACCTCAAATGGAGACAAGTCATTGAGTATCTTAGTGGGAATCCTGTTGATAAGATAACAAGCAGCCATAACAGCATCACTCCAAAATCTCTTTGGAACATTACTATGGAACATCATTGACCTTGCTACTTCCATAAGGTGCCTATTCTTCCTCTCAGCTACTCCATTTTGTTGAGGGGTGTAAGGAAAGCTTGTCTGATGAATGATCCCATGTTGAGCTAGGTAATGCTTGAAAGCTTGACTTGTATATTCTCCACCATTATCTGACCTAAGGATTTTGAGTTTGGCACTGAAATGGTTGGAGACATGAGTCTGAAAATTCTTGAAGGCTTCAAGCACTCTGTCCTTAGACTGAATCAATGACACCCAAGTGTACTTAGACTTCTCATCAATGAAGGTCACAAAGTATTTGTGATTTTATCTGGACAGACAGGGAGCAGTCCACACATCTGAATGCACCAGGTCAAAACACTTCTCATAGATTGTGTTAGACCTTGGAAAAACTATCCTGCAATGCTTTCCCAAGATACATGCTTGACACCCCTCATTTGCAAACATCACATCAGGAAGTATAAGATTCAGAGCTCTGGCATGGGGATGTCCCAATCTAGCATGCCATATAGTGCCATCAACTCTAGTAGATGCACTGACCATGCAGATAGAAGAAGGTGGTTCTGTCCTTTGGAGATGATACAGCTCATCATGGCTGTGTCCTCTTCCAATCAACTGCCCTGTCTTTAAATCTTGGAACTCAACCTCATCAGGTCTGAAGACAACTTGACAACTCATATCAACTGTAGCCTTCCTTACTGATAGCAAGTTAGATGTAAATTGAGGCATATATAAGGCAGATGATTCCCTATCAAACAGCCTAAGGTTCCCTATTCCTTCTATCTTAACCTTATCTCCATTTGCTATAATCACATTCCCTGAGGCAGGCTTGACATCACTAATCAAACTCCTATCACTAATCATGTGATGGCTAGCTCCTGAATCTATAATGATGGGTTTAGAGTCAAGAGAGTGTATACCAGACTTTTTTGGTGCCATAAGGGCCTTGGCAGCTTTGATGAAGGATTTCAGGTCACTCCTGGTCACTGGTCCATCAATACTGGTCGAACCAGCTTCACTTCTCAATGCTCCTCCTTCATTTAAGTTGCTGATGAAAGCTGAGTACATTGTCTTTCCTTCAATTGTTTGATGCTCAATCTTCTTGAGACAATCCCTGGAAAATTTGATGTCCCACATCCTTGACTTCAAGATCCTTCTTCTATGTTGTTTCTTAGTCTTCTTGTACTCAGGAAGCAACACTACTATTGAAAACTTCTTTGTAGGCTGACCAGACTGTTTATCCTTCTCAAAGAGTGTGTGATTCACTTGTTCTCTTTGGATGAGAGTACACACACTTTCTACACTTGGAAGTTTGTCTTCCCTCAGAACATGTTTTATCAGCTGGTTGTATGAAGGTTTTAGGGTCAGTAACAAGCTAAAAACCACATCTTGCTCTTGCCTTTCTCTTAAGACTTCCAGATCACAAGTGCTTGGTCTCAGCATGTTGAGCTCTTACCAGAGGTTTCTGAACTTTCCAAGATGTCGAGTGAACTCTCCTTCATCTTGTTTTCAGGTTGTTGATAGCTTGCTTCACTTCAAACACCCTGCTCAGATTAGATAAGTTGCCATACACCTTTTGAAGTGTATCCCACAACTCTTTGGAGCTCTCACAGTAGGAGTAAGCTTCCAAGATTGAAGCTTCAAGGCTGTTCTGAATGATAGACAACACAATGAGATCCTCCTGACCCCATTTGCCATCATCAGCAAGCTCAACTTCTTTTCCATCCTTTCCTAGGACAGTCTTCTTTGGGATTTTTCCTTCAGTAACATGTTAACTCTTGACCACAATAGGTAGTTAACTCCATTGAGAGTAACTGGAACCACCACCATTTTTGAATTTTCCATCAAGAACAGCTCAAGAACATCTCAAAAACAGCTATTATCCAGTGGGTAAAGAGTAAGATTTTGAAAATTATCAGAGTAAATGAAAGAACTTTGCGGAATAAGTGTAAGAGAATGTAGAGAATAAGGTTTCAGGAGCTTGAGAGCTCTGATACCATGTTAGAATATGAGATTTTGAGAGAGTTAACTTTCTGGAAACTTAAGAACATGAAGAACAAGAGAGAGAGAGAGATTGTGTGTAATTTCGAAATCTCAAGAGAGAGAAGGAGAGAAATGATTTCCTTAATTAATTATGGTTCTGGCTACAGCATATTAATAGGGATACAAGTTGACAAATAAATGAATAAACAAAGACTGTCCAGAAAGTGACCAAAGGCTCTCCAAGCTTGGGTGAAAGGGACAGGTCATCCATCTCTCTCCTCCTTAGCCAAGCATGTGATTCTTCCTTGTCTCTTGCCCCCAACAGCTATATTTCGAATTCAAACCTTCCTGAAAGCTTCTGGTCACTCAGACAAGATAATGTGCAAGTCTCATTCAGTTACTTGCCTTCCAGGTCAAGTTAAGTCGACCTCAACTTAGCTGGTTCCAGATTGCCTTTGCTTATTCATAACTCCATCTTATTTCTTCTTCATCTCAACAATCTTCAATCTCCCCCTCACGTGGAACCTTATACCCATCTTCCAAAGGTGTCTTAACTGTCTTTCCTCCAAGTTTACCTGCATCTTTCAAAAGATCAAGTGTATATTTCCTTTGGGAAAGAAACAAACCTTCCTTGGATCTACATATCTCAATTCCAAGGAAGTATTTCATTTCACCCAAGTCTTTAATCTCAAAGACAGACTTTAAGAAGTCCTTGGTAGATTGAATTCCAACCTTGTCACTGCATGTGACGATGATATCATCAACATACACAAGAAGGACTACAATACCTGATGAGGTGGTTACGGTGAAGAGGGTGTGGTCGAGTTCTGAATTCTTGAAGCCTTTCCCATTCAGAGTTGTGCTCTGTTTGGTGCACCATGCTCTAGGTGATTGTTTGAGACCATATATGGCCTTCTTCAGCCTTAGCACATTTCCCTCTTTGACCAAATGCTTAAGACCAGGAGGAGGATGCATATAGACCTCATCTTCAAGTTCTCCTTGCAAGAAGGCATTCTTCACATCCATTTGCCAAAGACCCCATTCTAGATTCACAGCAAGAGATAGCACCATTCTGATTGTATGGAGTTTGGCAACTGGAGCAAAAGTATCAATGTAGTCCTCTCCATAGGTTTCAGTAAACCCTCTTGCCACCAGTCTGGTCTTCTTCCTATCAATCTTCCCATTTGCAAAATACTTGATGGTGAATATCCATCTGCTAGATACAGCCTTCTTCCCCTTTGGCTGCGTACTTTCATACCAAGTATCATTCTTGATCATTACATCTGCTTCAGCACCAACTGATTCCCTCCATTCCTTGTCTTGCATAGCTTCTTCATAGGAACTAGGTAACTTACTCTCATCCATACTAGTCACGGAGGCACAATGATCTTCAAGGTAATGCGTCAATGAACAAATAGCTTGGGCAGGATGCTCAACTGCTTGTGCATTGTAGTATACCCGTGTATTAACCCAGTTGGAGGGAGGATTCCTTATCCTTGTACTCCTTCTCAAAGGTTGAGCCACCTCAGGTTGTTCTTCCTCAATCTCCCCTTCTTCTTCATGGTTTATATTTTCACCTCCCTCATCTTTATTTCCTTGGTCCACACCTTGATCATGTTGTGAACCTGATTCTTCCTCATACTGAACATGAGCATCAGGTTCATTTCCCCCCTCATGGTCGAGGTGGGGTTCCTGAGCATTCACAGTAGCAGTAGGTGGATCTTGTTGTTGTTCACCTCCACTCTTCTG
>CAJHQQ010004178.1:0-31862 GCA_905132885.1 Moricandia moricandioides
AAGGATTCACAGATTTAGAGAGAAATTTTTATAAAAAAGGTGAATGTCTATTATTCTGGTCGTGCATCCTCTTATATAGGACTTACAAGTTGTAGAAATGAAAAGACAAAGTGTAGAAATCAAGAAATTTAGAAACTAGGAATGTAGACTTGATTTTGGACCAGAATAAGTGTTTTGTTGAATGTCTCTTTGCCTTACCACGAACTTGACTTTCTTGCTGACTCCCTCTTGGTATTCTTGGTGAGAATGGGCTTGAAATGGACTGAACAAAGGGCTGGTCGAATTTGGCTTGAAACAAACCCATAATGAATTTGTTATGAACTCTCCATGGGCTGCAATACTTCTTCTTGAGAAACTTGATCCAAAACACATCCAAATGGTTTCTTGGACTTGAATTTCGTGGCTGATTCATCAGAAAGAGATAATGGATCCTTAACTTTGGGTTTGAACTTCTTTTGGGCTGAGAGAAACAAATCTGATTCATCTTCTTTTTTTGGGCCAAAAATCACTTGTCCAGCAAGGTCCATGACAGCTTCAGTGTCACTCTCGTTCAGCTCAGCTCGTCCTTGTGTAGTGTCACTCAGATGGTTCAGCTCCAAGTTCAGCTCTAAGGTAGTGTCACTTAGCTCATCCAGCTCATTTAGCTCAATCACACTCACATCAGCTGGTGTTAGCTCAGTATGCTCGCTTTTCTTCCATCCTGGTTTGTCCTTTGTTTGATGATCAGCTGGCTCGGCCATGGTTACATCACTCTGGTTCCCTTGACACCCAAGGAAGTGCAACAAGATCAGATTCAACTCCAAAAGAAGAAGGAGATTGATCTAAAACCGGCTGGAACTAAGCAGCCAAACTTCTATGCCAACATGGGTGATATCAAAAGAACTCTCAACTCTAAACAATCAGCTATCTTACTTGTGTTTAAAGAGACTCTATTGAACTTAAATGATTCTACACCGGTGTATCCGAGTGAAATGGTTTCTCTTTTGCAGGAGTTTCAAGATGTATTTCCAGAGGACAATCCCATTGGTTTACCACCATTGAGAGGGATTGAGCACCAGATAGACTTTGTTCCAGGATCTACACTTCCAAACCGTCCAGCATATAGAAGCAATCCGGTTGAGACCAAGGAGTTGCAAAGACAAGTAGAGGAACTCATGGAGAAGGGCTATATCCGAGAGAGTTTGAGCCCATGTGCTGTACCAGTGCTCCTAGTGCCTAAGAAGGATGGTACATGGCGTATGTGTGTTGATTGTAGATCAATCAACAACATCACAGTGAAGTATCGCCACCCTATCCCTAGACTTGATGATATGCTTGATGAATTGCATGGTTCTTGCATCTTTTCTAAGATTGATTTAAAAAGTGGTTATCATCAGATTAGGATGAAAGAAGGAGATGAATGGAAGACTGCCTTTAAAACTAAACATGGATTGTATGAGTGGCTAGTTATGCCATTTGGATTAACCAATGCACCTAGTACATTCATGAGGTTAATGAATCATGTTCTTAGATCATTCATAGGCATTTCTGTTGTAGTATATTTTGATGACATCTTAGTATATAGCAAGAACTTAGAAGAGCATCTAGTGTTGACATGAAGAAATATAGAGCAAGAGAAGCAAGAGGATTTGAATTAGGCAATAAGAGGAGTTTACTTGGTTAACAAGACTGGCCGTACAACCTAAGTGTGACTTGCAAGCAAAGGAAGCCAAGAGTAAAGTATGGGCGAGTGTATCTCATTCAGAATACTCAAATATACTTGCCAAGGCAACTAGAGGCACAGAATCTTTAGGGAGAGAAGTCACATGTTGTGTTAAGGAGAGTGGACCACTTAGCTCCTGTCCCTTTCCTACATTGCTGGACGTGCCTCTGCTCCTCCTCAGACTGTCCCTGCCATTCCTCAGTCCCTGGCATCCCTCAGACTGTCCCTGGCATCCCTCAGTCTGTCCCTGGCATCCCTCAGTCCCTGCCATTGCTCAGTCCCATTAATTTATTCTTTTCTTTATTCAAACTTGTCTGATTATTTAATGTATTGTCTGGTCTATATAAAGACATGTATCCAGAACTAAGAAAGGCAAAGAAATCATATTCTCTCCTTCTCTCTCTCTCACTCACGAAATCCCTCACTCTCTCTCCTGTTCTTACTATTCTTCACATTTCCAGCAACAAACTTAATGACTTTTTTCCCAAGGATTTCCACTCTGATTTTGGTTGGATCTTGCAGCTGGTGTTAGCTCAATATGCTCGCTTTTTCTTCCATCCTAGTTTGTCCTTTGTTTGATGATCAGCTGGCTCGGCCATGGTTACATCATTTTCCACCACCAAAGAGTCCATCTGAGCCTATCTCCTTTTGAAGTTGAGCACATACATCATCATAGCTTGGGATAACCTTGTCTCTCAATATGTGTTTCACCACATCAATGAAGCTTGGGCTAAGTGTGAGGAGAAGACCAAAGACTCTATCTTCCTCACGCCTTACTTCTAGAGTGGCAGGGTCATTAGTGCTTGGTCTTAGCATCTCCAGCTCAGACCACAGCTGACTATACTTCCCAAGGTGCTTGGTGAAGTCTCCATCTTCTTGCTGTAGGTTGTTGATGGCCCTCTTGACCTCAAAGATTCTGTTGAGGTTAGAAGTGTTGCCATTCACCCTGTGCAAGGTATCCCACAACTGTTTTGGAGTAGTGCAGTGTGAGTAAGAGTCCATAAGGGGACCATCAAGAGAGCTTTGCATGATAGACAGCACCATGAGGTCTTCCTGATCCCATTTGCCTTCATCTACCACTACAACCTCCTTGCCATCTTCTCCTTGGGTGATTTTCTTTGGAGCTGTGCTTGAAGTGATATGCTCCCAAAGACCTCTTCCACCAAGGGCTGTCTTTGTCAGTCTAGACCAGGTAATGTAGTTTCCTGGTCCCTTGAGTGTGCAAGGAATGTGAACTGGTCTGTAGTTCTCCATCTTCTTCTTAGGCGCCAAAGAGGGTTTTCAAATTTTTCAGGCTGGATAACGAATAAATCACTCTGGAACTGAAAGAAATGGCGTTTAGAATCAAGATAAACTCTCAAGAAAAGGGAATAGAGACAGAACAGAGTGAGCACAGCCAAGAAAAATTCAAAAGAACTCAAGAACCCAGGTTTATTATCCACTGGATAAAAGAAAACTGTAGAGAAATTTGTAAACTTGAACTAGAGAAACAATAGAGACTAAGGGATAGAGTAAGCTTGCGGAAGCAATTGAGGTAATCAGGAGCTTAAGGCTCTGATACCATGAAAGAAAGTGAAGAACACTGGGGAATAGGATGAAGAACAGGCGAGAGAGAGAGAGAGAGAAGCTAGGGTATCCGAGAGAGAGAGGAGTAAAGGAGGAAATGATTTTCCTTAGATTAATTCATTGTTGTGGTTACATTATTTAAAGACAATACAATCAGAAACAAGACAAAGAGAATAGAATAAAATAAGGTGCAGCTTGCCAAGGTGAAAGGGACTGGTCCTCAACGGCAGTCTGCCCCATCTGCACCTCTCTCTCCTCAAAGTAGAACATGTGACTTTAACTATTTAAATACTCCCACTTGTCTCTGAGCTTGCCAACGGTAGGATTGACTTCTGAAGAGTGTTGAGACGAGTTTAAACTCCCTTGCCTTGTCTTCTAAGGTAATCTAGGTCTTGGGTCTCTTGCTTGCATCCCAAGTCTGTACGGAATGGAGTGTACACCAAGGTAACTTCTTTTAGGCTCCTAATGCATCTCTTTCTCTATATCTCCATGACTTACATGTGTTTATGTCAATATCAACTTCTGGGTGATTCGACACTGATTTATGAGTCCAAATCAAGCTTCTTACATCGTGATTCATTCTGGTTTTATTAGTATCAAGAAGAAATTGCCAAATCTCCAAACAGGGCAAACTGGAATCACTTCGGTTAAAAGTGGGATAACTTCTTCATCATAACTCCAATGATATTGATTCAACTTCAGGGTGATTCTACACTGATTAATGAGTCCAAATCAAGCTTCTTACATCGTGATTCATTCTGGTTTTATTAGTATCAAGAATAAATTCTCAAATCTCCAAACAGGACAAACTGGAATCACTTCGGTTAAAAGTGGGATAACTTCTTCATCATAAGTCCAATGATATTGATTCAATTTCAGGATGATTATAAACTGATTTATGAGTCCAGATCAAGCTTCTTACATCGTGATTCATTCTGGTTTTATTTGTATCAAGAAGAAATTCCCAAATCTCCAAACAGGGTAAACTGGAATCACTACGGTTAAAAGTGGGATAACTTCTTCATCATAAGTCCAATGATATTGATTCAACTTCAAGATGATTCTACACTGATTTATGAGTCCAAATCAAGCTTCTTACATCGTGATTCATTCTGGTTTTATTGGTATCAAGAATAAATTCCCAAATCTCCAAACAGGGCAAACTAGAATCACTTCGGTTAAAAGTGGGATAACTTCTTCATCATAACTCCTATGATCTTAAGTCAACTTCAGGGTGATTCGACACTGATTTATGAGTCCAGATCAAGTTTCTTACATCGTGATTCATTCTGGTTTTATTAGTATCAAGAAGAAATTGCCAAATCTCCAAACAGGGTAAACTGGAATCACTTCGGTTAAAAGTGGGATAACTTCTTCATCATAAGTCCAATGATATTGATTCAACTTCAGGGTGATTCTACACTGATTAATGAGTCCAAATCAAGCTTCTTACATCGTGATTCATTCTGGTTTTATTAGTATCAAGAATAAATTCTCAAATCTCCAAACAGGACAAACTGGAATCACTTCGGTTAAAAGTGGGATAACTTCTTCATCATAAGTCGAATGATATTGATTCAACTTTAGGGTGATTCGACACTGATTTATGAGTCCAGATCAAGTTTCTTACATCGTGATTCATTCTGGTTTTATTAGTATCAAGAAGAAATTGCCAAATCTCCAAACAGGATAAACTGGAATCACTACGGTTAAAAGTGGGATAACTTCTTCATCATAAGTCCAATGATATTGATTCAACTTCAGGGTGATTCTACACTGATTAATGAGTCCAAATCAAGCTTCTTACATCGTGATTCATTCTGGTTTTATTAGTATCAAGAATAAATTCCCAAATCTCCTAACAGGGCAAACTGGAATCACTTCGGTTAAAAGTGGGATAACTTCTTCATCATAAGTCCAATGATATTGATTCAACTTCAGGATGATTATAAACTGATTTATGAGTCCAGATCAAGCTTCTTACATAGTGATTCATTCTGGTTTTATTTGTATCAAGAAGAAATTGCCAAATCTCCAAACAGGGTAAACTGGAATCACTACGGTTAAAAGTGGGATAACTTCTTCATCATAACTCCAATGATATTGATTCAACTACAGGGTGATTCTAAACTGACTAATGAGTCCAAATCAAGCTTCTTACATCGTGATTCATTCTGGTTTTATTAGTATCAAGAATAAATTCCCAAATCTCCAAACAGGACAAACTGGAATCACTTCGGTTAAAGGTGGAATAACTTCTTCATCATAACTCCTATTATCTTGAGTCAACTTCAGGGTGATTCGACACTGATTTATGAGTCCAAATCAAGCTTCTTACATCGTGATTCATTCTGGTTTTATTAGTATCAAGAAGAAATTGCCAAATCTCCAAACAGGGCAAATTGGAATCACTTCGGTTAAAAGTGGGATAACTTCTTCATCATAAGTCCAATGATATTGATTCAACTTCAAGATGGTTCTAAACTGATTAATGAGTCCAGATCAAGTTTCTTACATCGTGATTCATTCTGGTTTTGTTAGTATCAAGAAGAAATTCTCAAATCTCCAAACAGGACAAACTGGAATCACTTCGGTTAAAAGTGGGATAACTTCTTCATCATAAGTCCAATGATATTGATTCAACTTTAGGGTGATTCGACACTGATTTATGAGTCCAGATCAAGTTTCTTACATCGTGATTCATTCTGGTTTTATTAGTATCAAGAAGAAATTGCCAAATCTCCAAACAGGGTAAACTGGAATCACTACGGTTAAAAGTGGGATAACTTCTTCATCATAACTCCAATGATATTGATTCAACTTCAGGGTGATTCTACACTGATTAATGAGTCCAAATCAAGCTTCTTACATCGTGATTCATTCTGGTTTATTGGTATCAAGAATAAATTCCAAATCTCCAAACAGGGCAAACTGAATCACTTCGGTTAAAAGTGGGATAACTTCTTCATCATAACTCCAATGATCTTGATTCAACTTCAGGGTGATTCGACACTGATTTATGAGTCCAAATCAAGCTTCTTACATCGTGATTCATTCTGGTTTTATTTGTATCAAGAATAAATTGCCAAATCTCCAAACAGGGCAAACTGGAATCACTTCGGTTAAAAGTGGGATAACTTCTTCATCATAAGTCCAATGATATTGATTCAACTTCAGGATGATTCTACACTGATTTATGAGTCCAAATCAAGCTTCTTACATCGTGATTCATTCTGGTTTTATTTGTATCAAGAAGAAATTGCCAAATCTCAAAACAGGGCAAACTGGAATCACTACGGTTAAAAGTGGGATAAGTTCTTCATCATAAGTCCAATGATATTGATTCAAATTCAGGATGATTCTACACTGATTATTGAGTCCAAATCAAGATTCTTACATGGTGATTCATTCTGGTTTTATTAGTATCAAGAATAAATTCCCAAATCTCCAAACAGGGTAAACTAGAATCACTATGGTTAAAACTGGGATAACTTCTTCATCATAAGCCCAATGATATTGATTCAACTTGTGGATGATTCTACACTGATTTATGAGTCCAAATCACGCTTCGTACATCGTGATTCATTCTCATTTTATTGGTACCAAGAATAAATTCCCAAATCTCCAAACAGGGCAAACTGGAATCACTTCGGTTAAAAGTGGGATAACTTCTTCATCATAACTCCTATGATCTTGAGTCAACTTCAGGGTGATCCGACACTGATTTATGAGTCCAGATCAGGTTTCTTACATCGTGATTCATTCTGGTTTTATTAGTATCAAGAAGAAATTGCCAAATCTCCAAACAGGGTAAACTGGAATCACTACGGTTAAAAGTGGGATAACTTCTTCATCATAAGTCCAATGATATTGATTCAACTTCAGGATGATTCTACACTGATTTATGAGTCCAAATCAAGCTTCTTACATCGTGATTCATTCTGGTTTTATTTATATCAAGAAGAAATTGCCAAATCTCTAAACAGGACAAACTGGAGTCACTACGGTTAAAATTGGGATTACTTCTTCATCATTAAGTCAAATGATATTGATTCAACTTCAGGATGATTCTACACTAATTTATGAGTCCAAATCAAGCTTCTTACAACGTGATTAATTCTGGTTTTAATGGTATCAAGAATAAGTTGCCAAATCTCCAAAGAGGGCAAACTGGAATCACTTCGGTTAAAAGTGGGATAACTTCTTCATCATATGTCCAATGATATTGATTCAACTTTAGGGTGATTCGACACTGATTTATGAGTCCAGATCAAGTTTCTTACATCGTGATTCATTCTGGTTTTATTAGTATCAAGAAGAAATTGCCAAATCTCCAAACAGGGTAAACTGGAATCACTACGGTTAAAAGTGGGATAACTTCTTCATCATAAGTCCAATGATATTGATTCAACTTCAGGATGATTCTACACTGATTAATGAGTCCAAATCAAGCTTCTTACATCGTGATTCATTCTGGTTTTATTAGTATGAAGAAGAAATTGCCAAATCTCCAAACAGGGTAAACTGGAATCACTACGGTTAAAAGTGGGATAACTTCTTCATCATAAGTCCAATGATATTGATTCAACTTCAGGGTGATTCTACACTGATTAATGAGTCCAAATCAAGCTTCTTACATCGTGATTCATTCTGGTTTTATTAGTATCAAGAATAAATTCCGAAATCTCCAAACAGGGCAAACTCGAATCACTTCGGTTAAAAGTGGGATAACTTCTTCATCATAAGTCCAATGATATTGATTCAACTTCAGGATGATTATAAACTGATTTATGAGTCCAGATCAAGCTTCTTACATCGTGATTCATTCTGGTTTCATTTGTATCAAGAAGAAATTCCCAAATCTCCAAACAGGGTAAACTGGAATCACTACGGTTAAAAGTGGGATAACTTCTTCATCATAAGTCCAATGATATTGATTCAACTTCAGGATGATTCTACACTGATTTATGAGTCCAAATCAAGCTTCTTACATCATGATTCATTCTGGTTTTATTGGTATCAAGAATAAATTCCCAAATCTCCAAACATGGCAAACTGGAATCACTTCGGTTAAAAGTGGGATAACTTCTTCATCATAACTCCTATGATCTTGAGTCAACTTCAGGGTGATTCGACACTGATTTATGAGTCCAAATAAAGCTTCTTACATCGTGATTCATTCTGGTTTTATTAGTATCAAGAAGAAATTGCCAAATCTCCAAAGAGGGCAAACTGGAATAACTTCGGTTAAAAGTGGGATAACTTCTTCATCATAACTCCAATGATATTGATTCAACTTCAGGGTGATTCTACACTGATTAATGAGTCCAAATCAAGCTTCTTACATCGTGATTCATTCTGGTTTTATTAGTATGAAGAATAAATTCTCAAATCTCCAAACAGGACAAACTAGAATCACTTCGGTTAAAAGTGGGATAACTTCTTCATCATAAGTCCAATGATATTGATTCAACTTTAGGGTGATTCGACACTGATTTATGAGTCCAGATCAAGTTTCTTACATCGTGATTCATTCTGGTTTTATTAGTATCAAGAAGAAATTGCCAAATCTCCAAACAGGGTAAACTGGAATCACTACGGTTAAAAGTGGGATAACTTCTTCAGCATAAGTCCAATGATATTGATTCAACTTCAGGGTGATTCTACACTGATTAATGAGTCCAAATCAAGCTTCTTACATCGTGATTCATTCTGGTTTTATTAGTATCAAGAATAAATTCCCAAATCTCCAAACAGGGCAAACTGGAATCACTTCGGTTAAAAGTGGGATAACTTCTTCATCATAAGTCCAATGATATTGATTCAACTTCAAGATGTTTCTAAACTGATTTATGAGTCCAGATCAAGTTTCTTACATCGTGATTCATTCCTGTTTTGTTAGTATCAAGAAGAAATTCTCAAATCTCCAAACAGGACAAACTGGAATCACTTCGGTTAAAAGTGGGATAACTTCTTCATCATAAGTCCAATGATATTGATTCAACTTTAGGGTGATTCGACACTGATTTATGAGTCCAGATCAAGTTTCTTACATCGTGATTCATTCTGGTTTTATTAGTATCAAGAAGAAATTGCCAAATCTCCAAACAGGGTAAACTGGAATCACTACGGTTAAAAGTGGGATAACTTCTTCATCATAACTCCAATGATATTGATTCAACTTCAGGGTGATTCTACACTGATTAATGAGTCCAAATCAAGCTTCTTACATCGTGATTCATTCTGGTTTTATTGGTATCAAGAATAAATTCCCAAATCTCCAAACAGGGCAAGCTGGAATCACTTCGCTTAAAAGTGGGATAACTTCTTCATCATAACTCCTATGATCTTGAGTCAACTTCAGGGTGATCCGACACTGATTTATGAGTCCAAATCAAGCTTCTTACATCGTGATTCATTCTGGTTTCATTTGTATCAAGAATAAATTGCCAAATCTCCAAACAGGGAAAACTGGAATCACTTCGGTTAATAGTGGGATAACTTCTTCATCATAAGTCCAATGATATTGATTCAACTTCAGGATGATTCTACACTGATTTATGAGTCCAAATCAAGCTTCTTACATCGTGATTCATTCTGGTTTTATTTGTATCAAGAAGAAATTGCCAAATCTCCAAACAGGGCAAACTGGAATCACTACGGTTAAAAGTGGGATAACTTCTTCATCATAAGTCCAATAATATTGATTCAAATTCAGGATGATTCTACACTGATTATTGAGTCCAAATCAAGCTTCTTACATGGTGATTCATTCTGGTTTTATTAGTATCAAGAATAAATTCCCAAATCTCCAAACAGGGTAAACTAGAATCACTATGGTTAAAACTGGGATAACTTCTTCATCATAAGCCCAATGATATTGATTCAACTTCTGGATGATTCTACACTGATTTATGAGTCCAAATCAAGCTTCTTACATCGTGATTCATTCTGATTTTATTAGTATCAAGAATAAATTCCCAAATCTCTTAACAGGGCAAACTGGAATCACTTCGGTTAAAAGTGGGATAACTTCTTCATCATAAGTCCAATGATATTGATTCAACTTCAGGATGATTATAAACTGATTTATGAGTCCAGATCAAGCTTCTTACATATTGATTCATTCTGGTTTTATTTGTATCAAGAAGAAATTGCCAAATCTCCAAACAAGGTAAACTGGAATCACTACGGTTAAAAGTGGGATAACTTCTTCATCATAACTCCAATGATATTGATTCAACTACAGGGTGATTCTAAACTGATTAATGAGTCCAATTCAAGCTTCTTACATCGTGATTCATTCAGGTTTTATTAGTATCAAGAATAAATTCCCAAATCTCCAAACAGGACAAACTGGAATCACTTCGGTTAAAGGTGGAATAACTTCTTCATCATAACTCCTATTATCTTGAGTCAACTTCAGGGTGATTCGACACTGATTTATGAGTCCAAATCAAGCTTCTTACATCGTGATTCATTCTGGTTTTATTAGTATCAAGAAGAAATTGCCAAATCTCCAAACAGGACAAACTGGAATCACTTCGGTTAAAGGTGGAATAATTTCTTCATCATAACTCCTATTATCTTGAGTCAACTTCAGGGTGATTCGACACTGATTTATGAGTCCAGATCAAGTTTCTTACATCGTGATTCATTCTGGTTTTATTAGTATCAAGAAGAAATTGCCAAATCTCCAAACAGGGTAAACTGGAATCACTACGGTTAAAAGTGGGATAACTTCTTCATCATAAGTCCAATGATATTGATTCAACTTCAAGATGGTTGTAAACTGATTTATGAGTCCAGATCAAGTTTCTTACATCGTGATTCATTCTGGTTTTGTTAGTATCAAGAAGAAATTCTCAAATCTCCAAACAGGACAAACTGGAATCACTTCGGTTAAAAGTGGGATAACTTCTTCATCATAAGTCCAATGATATTGATTCAACTTTAGGGTGATTCGACTCTGATTTATGAGTCCAGATCAAGTTTCTTACATCGTGATTCATTCTGGTTTTATTAGTATCAAGAAGAAATTGCCAAATCTCCAAACAGGGTAAACTGGAATCACTACGGTTAAAAGTGGGATAACTTCTTCATCATAACTCCAATGATATTGATTCAACTTCAGGGTGATTCTACACTGATTAATGAGTCCAAATCAAGCTTCTTACATCGTGATTCATTCTGGTTTTATTGGTATCAAGAATAAATTCCCAAATCTTCAAACAGGGCAAGCTGAAATCACTTCGCTTAAAAGTGGGATAACTTCTTCATCATAACTCCTATGATCTTGAGTCAACTTCAGGGTGATTCGACACTGATTTATGAGTCCAAATCAAGCTTCTTACATCGTGATTCATTCTGGTTTCATTTGTATCAAGAATAAATTGCCAAATCTCCAAACAGGGCAAACTGGAATCACTTCGGTTAATAGTGGGATAACTTCTTCATCATAAGTCCAATGATATTGATTCAACTTCAGGATGATTCTACACTGATTTATGAGTCCAAATCAAGCTTCTTACATCGTGATTCATTCTGGTTTTATTTGTATCAAGAAGAAATTGCCAAATCTCAAAACAGGGCAAACTGGAATCACTACGGTTAAAAGTGGGATAAGTTCTTCATCATAAGTCCAATGATATTGATTCAAATTCAGGATGATTCTACACTGATTATTGAGTCCAAATCAAGATTCTTACATGGTGATTCATTCTGGTTTTATTAGTATCAAGAATAAATTCCCAAATCTCCAAACAGGGTAAACTAGAATCACTATGGTTAAAACTGGGATAACTTCTTCATCATAAGCCCAATGATATTGATTCAACTTCTGGATGATTCTACACTGATTTATGAGTCCAAATCACGCTTCGTACATCGTGATTCATTCTCATTTTATTGGTATCAAGAATAAATTCCCAAATCTCCAAACAGGGCAAACTGGAATCACTTCGGTTAAAAGTGGGATAACTTCTTCATCATAACTCCTATGATCTTGAGTCAACTTCAGGGTGATCCGACACTGATTTATGAGTCCAGATCAGTTTTCTTACATCGTGATTCATTCTGGTTTTATTAGTATCAAGAAGAAATTGCCAAATCTCCAAACAGGGTAAACTGGAATCACTACGGTTAAAAGTGGGATAACTTCTTCATCATAAGTCCAATGATATTGATTCAACTTCAGGATGATTCTACACTGATTTATGAGTCCAAATCAAGCTTCTTACATCGTGATTCATTCTGGTTTTATTTTTATCAAGAAGAAATTGCCAAATCTCTAAACAGGACAAACTGGAGTCACTACGGTTAAAATTGGGATTACTTCTTCATCATTAAGTCAAATGATATTGATTCAACTTCAGGATGATTCTACACTAATTTATGAGTCCAAATCAAGCTTCTTACAACGTGATTAATTCTTGTTTTAATGGTATCAAGAATAAGTTGCCAAATCTCCAAAGAGGGCAAACTGGAATCACTTCGGTTAAAAGTGGGATAACTTCTTCATCATATGTCCAATGATATTGATTCAACTTTAGGGTGATTCGACACTGATTTATGAGTCCAGATCAAGTTTCTTACATCGTGATTCATTCTGGTTTTATTAGTATCAAGAAGAAATTGCCAAATCTCCAAACAGGGTAAACTGGAATCACTACGGTTAAAAGTGGGATAACTTCTTCATCATAAGTCCAATGATATTGATTCAACTTCAGGATGATTATAAACTGATTTATGAGTCCAGATCAAGCTTCTTACATAGTGATTCATTCTGGTTTTATTTGTATCAAGAAGAAATTGCCAAATCTCCAAACAAGGTAAACTGGAATCACTACGGTTAAAAGTGGGATAACTTCTTCATCATAACTCCAATGATATTGATTCAACTACAGGGTGATTCTAAACTGATTAATGAGTCCAATTCAAGCTTCTTACATCGTGATTCATTCTGGTTTTATTAGTATCAAGAATAAATTCCCAAATCTCCAAACAGGACAAACTGGAATCACTTCGGTTAAAGTGGGAATAACTTCTTCATCATAACTCCTATTATCTTGAGTCAACTTCAGGGTGATTCGACACTGATTTATGAGTCCAAATCAAGCTTCTTACATCGTGATTCATTCTGGTTTTATTAGTATCAAGAAGAAATTGCCAAATCTCCAAACAGGGCAAACTGGAATCACTTCGGTTAAAAGTGGGATAACTTCTTCATCATAAGTCCAATGATATTGATTCAACTTCAAGATGGTTGTAAACTGATTTATGAGTCCAGATCAAGTTTCTTACATCGTGATTCATTCTGGTTTTGTTAGTATCAAGAAGAAATTCTCAAATCTCCAAACAGGACAAACTGGAATCACTTCGGTTAAAAGTGGGATAACTTCTTCATCATAAGTCCAATGATATTGATTCAACTTTAGGGTGATTCGACACTGATTTATGAGTCCAGATCAAGTTTCTTACATCGTGATTCATTCTGGTTTTATTAGTATCAAGAAGAAATTGCCAAATCTCCAAACAGGGTAAACTGGAATCACTACGGTTAAAAGTGGGATAACTTCTTCATCATAACTCCAATGATATTGATTCAACTTCAGGGTGATTCTACACTGATTAATGAGTCGAAATCAAGCTTCTTACATCGTGATTCATTCTGGTTTTATTGGTATCAAGAATAAATTCCCAAATCTCCAAACAGGGCAAGCTGAATCACTTCGGTTAAAAGTGGGATAACTTCTTCATCATAACTCCTATGATCTTGAGTCAACTTCAGGGTGATTCGACACTGATTTATGAGTCCAAATCAAGCTTCTTACATCGTGATTCATTCTGGTTTTATTTGTATCAAGAATAAATTGCCAAATCTCCAAACAGGGCAAACTGGAATCACTTCGGTTAAAAGTGGGATAACTTCTTCATCATAAGTCCAATGATATTGATTCAACTTCAGGATGATTCTACACTGATTTATGAGTCCAAATCAAGCTTCTTACATCGTGATTCATTCTGGTTTTATTAGTATCAAGAAGAAATTGCCAAATCTCCAAACAGGGCAAACTGGAATCACTTCGGTTAAAAGTGGGATAACTTCTTCATCATAAGTCCAATGATATTGATTCAACTTCAGGATGATTCTACACTGATTATGAGTCCAAATCAAGATTCTTACATCGTGATTCATTCTGGTTTTATTAGTATCAAGAATAAATTCCCAAATCTCCAAACAGGGTAAACTAGAATCACTATGGTTAAAACTGGGATAACTTCTTCATCATAAGCCCAATGATATTGATTCAACTTCTAGATGATTCTACACTGATTTATGAGTCCAAATCACGCTTCGTACATCGTGATTCATTCTCATTTTATTGGTATCAAGAATAAATTCCCAAATCTCCAAACAGGGCAAACTGGAATCACTTCGGTTAAAAGTGGGATAACTTCTTCATCATAACTCCTATGATCTTGAGTCAACTTCAGGGTGATTCGACACTGATTTATGAGTCCAGATCAGGTTTCTTACATCGTGATTCATTCTGGTTTTATTAGTATCAAGAAGAAATTGCCAAATCTCCAAACAGGGTAAACTGGAATCACTACGGTTAAAAGTGGGATAACTTCTTCATCATAAGTCCAATGATATTGATTCAACTTCAGGATGATTCTACACTGATTTATGAGTCCAAATCAAGCTTCTTACATCGTGATTCATTCTGGTTTTATTTATATCAAGAAGAAATTGCCAAATCTCTAAACAGGACAAACTGGAGTCACTACGGTTAAAATTGGGATTACTTCTTCATCATTAAGTCAAATGATATTGATTCAACTTCAGGATGATTCTACACTAATTTATGAGTCCAAATCAAGCTTCTTACAACGTGATTAATTCTGGTTTTAATGGTATCAAGAATAAGTTGCCAAATCTCCAAAGAGGGCAAACTGGAATCACTTCGGTTAAAAGTGGGATAACTTCTTCATCATATGTCCAATGATATTGATTCAACTTTAGGGTGATTCGACACTGATTTATGAGTCCAGATCAAGTTTCTTACATCGTGATTCATTCTGGTTTTATTAGTATCAAGAAGAAATTGCCAAATCTCCAAACAGGGTAAACTGGAATCACTACGGTTAAAAGTGGGATAACTTCTTCATCATAAGTCCAATGATATTGATTCAACTTCAGGATGATTCTACACTGATTAATGAGTCCAAATCAAGCTTCTTACATCGTGATTCATTCTGGTTTTATTAGTATCAAGAAGAAATTGCCAAATCTCCAAACAGGGTAAACTGGAATCACTACGGTTAAAAGTGGGATAACTTCTTCATCATAAGTCCAATGATATTGATTCAACTTCAGGGTGATTCTACACTGATTAATGAGTCCAAATCAAGCTTCTTACATCGTGATTCATTCTGGTTTTATTAGTATCAAGAATAAATTCCGAAATCTCCAAACAGGGCAAACTGGAATCACTTCGGTTAAAAGTGGGATAACTTCTTCATCATAAGTCCAATGATATTGATTCAACTTCAGGATGATTATAAACTGATTTATGAGTCCAGATCAAGCTTCTTACATCATGATTCATTCTGGTTTTATTTGTATCAAGAAGAAATTCCCAAATCTCCAAACAGGGTAAACTGGAATCACTATGGTTAAAAGTGGGATAACTTCTTCATCATAAGTCCAATGATATTGATTCAACTTCAGGATGATTCTACACTGATTTATGAGTCCAAATCAAGCTTCTTACATCATGATTCATTCTGGTTTTATTGGTATCAAGAATAAATTCCCAAATCTCCAAACATGGCAAACTGGAATCACTTCGGTTAAAAGTGGGATAACTTCTTCATCATAACTCCTATGATCTTGAGTCAACTTCAGGGTGATTCGACACTGATTTATGAGTCCAAATCAAGCTTCTTACATCGTGATTCATTCTGGTTTTATTAGTATCAAGAAGAAATTGCCAAATCTCCAAACAGGGCAAACTGGAATAACTTCGGTTAAAAGTGGGATAACTTCTTCATCATAACTCCAATGATATTGATTCAACTTCAGGGTGATTCTACACTGATTAATGAGTCCAAATCAAGCTTCTTACATCGTGATTCATTCTGGTTTTATTAGTATCAAGAATAAATTCTCAAATCTCCAAACAGGACAAACTAGAATCACTTCGGTTAAAAGTGGGATAACTTCTTCATCATAAGTCCAATGATATTGATTCAACTTTAGGGTGATTCGACACTGATTTATGAGTCCAGATCAAGTTTCTTACATCGTGATTCATTCTGGTTTTATTAGTATCAAGAAGAAATTGCCAAATCTCCAAACAGGGTAAACTGGAATCACTACGGTTAAAAGTGGGATAACTTCTTCAGCATAAGTCCAATGATATTGATTCAACTTCAGGGTGATTCTACACTGATTAATGAGTCCAAATCAAGCTTCTTACATCGTGATTCATTCTGGTTTTATTAGTATCAAGAATAAATTCCCAAATCTCCAAACAGGGCAAACTGGAATCACTTCGGTTAAAAGTGGGATAACTTCTTCATCATAAGTCCAATGATATTGATTCAACTTCAAGATGATTCTAAACTGATTTATGAGTCCAGATCAAGTTTCTTACATCGTGATTCATTCTGGTTTTGTTAGTATCAAGAAGAAATTCTCAAATCTCCAAACAGGACAAACTGGAATCACTTCGGTTAAAAGTGGGATAACTTCTTCATCATAAGTCCAATGATATTGATTCAACTTCAGGGTGATTCGACACTGATTTATGAGTCCAGATCAAGTTTCTTACATCGTGATTCATTCTGGTTTTATTAGTATCAAGAAGAAATTGCCAAATCTCCAAACAGGGCAAACTGGAATCACTACGGTTAAAAGTGGGATAACTTCTTCATCATAACTCCAATGATATTGATTCAACTTCAGGGTGATTCTACACTGATTAATGAGTCCAAATCAAGCTTCTTACATCGTGATTCATTCTGGTTTTATTGGTATCAAGAATAAATTCCCAAATCTCCAAACAGGGCAAACTGGAATCACTTCGGTTAAAAGTGGGATAACTTCTTCATCATAACTCCTATGATCTTGAGTCAACTTCAGGGTGATTCGACACTGATTTATGAGTCCAAATCAAGCTTCTTACATCGTGATTCATTCTGGTTTCATTTGTATCAAGAATAAATTGCCAAATCTCCAAACAGGGAAAACTGGAATCACTTCGGTTAATAGTGGGATAACTTCTTCATCATAAGTCCAATGATATTGATTCAACTTCAGGATGATTCTACACTGATTTATGAGTCCAAATCAAGCTTCTTACATCGTGATTCATTCTGGTTTTATTTGTATCAAGAAGAAATTGCCAAATCTCAAAACAGGGCAAACTGGAATCACTACGGTTAAAAGTGGGATAACTTCTTCATCATAAGTCCAATAATATTGATTCAAATTCAGGATGATTCTACACTGATTATTGAGTCCAAATCAAGCTTCTTACATGGTGATTCATTCTGGTTTTATTAGTATCAAGAATATATTCCCAAATCTCCAAACAGGGTAAACTAGAATCACTATGGTTAAAACTGGGATAACTTCTTCATCATAAGCCCAATGATATTGATTCAACTTCTGGATGATTCTACACTGATTTATGAGTCCAAATCAAGCTTCGTACATCGTGATTCATTCTCATTTTATTGGTATCAAGAATAAATTCCCAAATCTCCAAACAGGACAAACTGGACTCACTTCGGTTAAAAGTGGGATAACTTCTTCATCATAACTCCTATGATCTTGAGTCAACTTCAGGGTGATCCAACACTTATTAATGAGTCCAGATCAAGTTTCTTACATCGTGATTCATTCTGGTTTTATTAGTATCAAGAAGAAATTGCCAAATCTCCAAACAGGGTAAACTGGAATCATTACAGTTAAAAGTGGGATAACTTCTTCATCATAAGTCCAATGATATTGATTCAACATCAGGATGATTCTACACTGATTTATGAGTCCAAATCAAGCTTCTTACATCGTGATTCATTCTGGTTTTATTTATATCAAGAAGAAATTGCCAAATCTCCAAACAGGACAAACTGGAGTCACTACGGTTAAAAGTGGGATTACTTCTTCATCATAAGTCCAATGATATTGATTCAACTTCAGGATGATTCTACACTAATTTATGAGTCCAAATCAAGCTTCTTACAACGTGATTCATTCTGGTTTTAATGGTATCAAGAATAAGTTGCCAAATCTCCAAAGAGGGCAAACTGGAATCACTTCGGTTAAAAGTGGGATAACTTCTTCATAATAAGTCCAATGATATTGATTCAACTTTAGGGTGATTCGACACTGATTTATGAGTCCAGATCAAGTTTCTTACATCGTGATTCATTCTGGTTTTATTAGTATCAAGAAGAAATTGCCAAATCTCCAAACAGGGTAAACTGGAATCACTACGGTTAAAAGTGGGATAACTTCTTCATCATAAGTCCAATGATATTGATTCAACTTCAGGATGATTATAAACTTATTTATGAGTCCAGATCAAGCTTCTTACATCGTGATTCATTCTGGTTTTATTTGTACCAAAAAGAAATTGCCAAATCTCCAAACAGGGTAAACTGGAATCACTTCGGTTAAAAGTGGGATAACTTCTTCATCATAAGTCCAATGATATTGATTCAACTTCAGGGTGATTCTACACTGATTAATGAGTCCAAATCAAGCTTCTTACATCGTGATTCATTCTGGTTTTATTAGTATCAAGAATAAATTCTCAAATCTCCAAACAGGACAAACTGGAATCACTTCGGTTAAAAGTGGGATAACTTCTTCATCATAAGTCCAATGATATTGATTCAACTTTAGGGTGATTCGACACTGATTTATGAGTCTAGATCAAGTTTCTTACATCGTGATTCATTCTGGTTTTATTAGTATGAAGAAGAAATTGCCAAATCTCCAAACAGGGTAAACTGGAATCACTACGGTTAAAAGTGGGATAACTTCTTCATCATAAGTCCAATGATATTGATTCAACTTCAGGGTGATTCTACACTGATTAATGAGTCCAAATCAAGCTTCTTACATCGTGATTCATTCTGGTTTTATTAGTATCAAGAATAAATTCCGAAATCTCCAAACAGGGCAAACTGGAATCACTTCGGTTAAAAGTGGGATAACTTCTTCATCATAAGTCCAATGATATTGATTCAACTTCAGGATGATTATAAACTGATTTATGAGTCCAGATCAAGCTTCTTACATCGTGATTCATTCTGGTTTTATTTGTATCAAGAAGAAATTCCCAAATCTCCAAACAGGGTAAACTGGAATCACTACGGTTAAAAGTGGGATAACTTCTTCATCATAAGTCCAATGATATTGATTCAACTTCAGGATGATTCTACACTGATTTATGAGTCCAAATCAAGCTTCTTACATCATGATTCATTCTGGTTTTATTGGTATCAAGAATAAATTCCCAAATCTCCAAACAGGGCAAACTGGAATCACTTCGGTTAAAAGTGGGATAACTTCTTCATCATAACTCCTATGATCTTGAGTCAACTTCAGGGTGATTCGACACTGATTTATGAGTCCAAATCAAGCTTCTTACATCGTGATTCATTCTGGTTTTATTAGTATCAAGAAGAAATTGCCAAATCTCCAAACAGGGCAAACTGGAATAACTTCGGTTAAAAGTGGGATAACTTCTTCATCATAACTCCAATGATATTGATTCAACTTCAGGGTGATTCTACACTGATTAATGAGTCCAAATCAAGCTTCTTACATCGTGATTCATTCTGGTTTTATTAGTATCAAGAATAAATTCCAAATCTCCAAACAGGACAAACTAGAATCACTTCGGTTAAAAGTGGGATAACTTCTTCATCATAAGTCCAATGATATTGATTCAACTTTAGGGTGATTCGACACTGATTTATGAGTCCAGATCAAGTTTCTTACATCGTGATTCATTCTGGTTTTATTAGTATCAAGAAGAAATTGCCAAATCTCCAAACAGGGTAAACTGGAATCACTACGGTTAAAAGTGGGATAACTTCTTCAGCATAAGTCCAATGATATTGATTCAACTTCAGGGTGATTCTACACTGATTAATGAGTCCAAATCAAGCTTCTTACATCGTGATTCATTCTGGTTTTATTAGTATCAAGAATAAATTCCCAAATCTCCAAACAGGGCAAACTGGAATCACTTCGGTTAAAAGTGGGATAACTTCTTCATCATAAGTCCAATGATATTGATTCAACTTCAGGATGATTATAAACTGATTTATGAGTCAAGATCAAGCTTCTTACATCGTGATTCATTCTGGTTTTATTTGTATCAAGAAGAAATTCCCAAATCTCCAAACAGGGTAAACTGGAATCACTACGGTTAAAAGTGGGATAACTTCTTCATCATAAGTCCAATGATATTGATTCAACTTCAGGATGATTCTACACTGACTTATGAGTCCAAATCAAGCTTCTTACATTGTGATTCATTCTGGTTTTATATGTATCAAGAAGAAATTGCCAAATCTCCAAACATGACAAACTGGAATCACTACGGTTAAAAGTGGGATAACTTCTTCATCATAAGTCCAATGATATTGATTCAACTTCAGGATGATTCTACACTGATTTATGAGTCCAAATCAAGCTTCTTACATCGTGATTCATTCTGGTTTTATTTATATCAAGAAGAAATTGCCAAATCTCCAAACAGGACAAACTGGAGTCACTACGGTTAAAAGTGGGATTACTTCTTCATCATAAGTCCAATGATATTGATTCAACTTCAGGATGATTCTACACTAATTTATGAGTCCAAATCAAGCTTCTTACAACGTGATTCATTCTGGTTTTAATGGTATCAAGAATAAGTTGCCAAATCTCCAAAGAGGGCAAACTGGAATCACTTCGGTTAAAAGTGGGATAACTTCTTCATCATAAGTCCAATGATATTGATTCAACTTTAGGGTGATTCGACACTGATTTATGAGTCCAGATCAAGTTTCTTACATCGTGATTCATTCTGGTTTTATTAGTATCAAGAAGAAATTGCCAAATCTCCAAACAGGGTAAACTGGAATCACTACGGTTAAAAGTGGGATAACTTCTTCATCATAAGTCCAATGATATGGATTCAACTTCAGGATGATTATAAACTGATTTATGAGTCCAGATCAAACTTCTTACATCGTGATTCATTCTGGTTTTATTTGTATGCCAAATCTCCAAACAGGGTAAACTGGAATCACTTCGGTTAAAAGTGGGATAACTTCTTCATCATAAGTCCAATGATATTGATTCAACTTCACGGTGATTCTACACTGATTAATGAGTCCAAATCAAGCTTCTTACATCATGATTCATTCTGGTTTTATTAGTATCAAGAATAAATTCTCAAATCTCCAAACAGGACAAACTGGAATCACTTCGGTTAAAAGTGGGATAACTTCTTCATCATAAGTCCAATGATATTGATTCAACTTTAGGGTGATTCGACACTGATTTATGAGTCTAGATCAAGTTTCTTACATCGTGATTCATTCTGGTTTTATTAGTATGAAGAAGAAATTGCCAAATCTCCAAACAGGGTAAACTGGAATCACTACGGTTAAAAGTGGGATAACTTCTTCATCATAAGTCCAATGATATTGATTCAACTTCAGGGTGATTCTACACTGATTAATGAGTCCAAATCAAGCTTCTTACATCGTGATTCATTCTGGTTTTATTAGTATCAAGAATAAATTCCGAAATCTCCAAACAGGGCAAACTGGAATCACTTCGGTTAAAAGTGGGATAACTTCTTCATCATAAGTCCAATGATATTGATTCAACTTCAGGATGATTATAAACTGATTTATGAGTCCAGACCAAACTTCTTACATCGTGATTCATTATGGTTTTATTTGTATCAAGAAGAAATTCCTAAATCTCCAAACAGGGTAAACTGGAATCACTACGGTTAAAAGTGGGATAACTTCTTCATCATAAGTCCAATGATATTGATTCAACTTCAGGATGATTCTACACTGATTTATGAGTCCAAATCAAGCTTCTTACATCATGATTCATTCTGGTTTTATTGGTATCAAGAATAAATTCCCAAATCTCCAAACAGGGCAAACTGGAATCACTTCGGTTAAAAGTGGGATAACTTCTTCATCATAACTCCTATGATCTTGAGTCAACTTCAGGGTGATTCGACACTGATTTATGAGTCCAAATCAAGATTCTTACATCGTGATTCATTCTGGTTTTATTAGTATCAAGAAGAAATTGCCAAATCTCCAAACAGGACAAACTGGAATAACTTCGGTTAAAAGTGGGATAACTTCTTCATCATAACTCCAATGATATTGATTCAACTTCAGGGTGATTCTACACTGATTAATGAGTCCAAATCAAGCTTCTTACATCGTGATTCATTCTGGTTTTATTAGTATCAAGAATAAATTCTCAAATCTCCAAACAGGACAAACTAGAATCACTTCGGTTAAAAGTGGGATAACTTCTTCATCATAAGTCCAATGATATTGATTCAACTTTAGGGTGATTCGACACTGATTTATGAGTCCAGATCAAGTTTCTTACATCGTGATTCATTCTGGTTTTATTAGTATCAAGAAGAAATTACCAAATCTCCAAATAGGGTAAACTGGAATCACTACGGTTAAAAGTGGGATAACTTCTTCAGCATAAGTCCAATGATATTGATTCAACTTCAGGGTGATTCTACACTGATTAATGAGTCCAAATCAAGCTTCTTACATCGTGATTCATTCTGGTTTTATTAGTATCAAGAATAAATTCCCAAATCTCCAAACAGGGCAAACTGGAATCACTTCGGTTAAAAGTGGGATAACTTCTTCATCATAAGTCCAATGATATTGATTCAACTTCAGGATGATTATAAACTGATTTATGAGTCCAGATCAAGCTTCTTACATCGTGATTCATTCTGGTTTTATTTGTATCAAGAAGAAATTCCCAAATCTCCAAACAGGGTAAAATGGAATCACTACGGTTAAAAGTGGGATAACTTCTTCATCATAAGTCCAATGATATTGATTCAACTTCAGGATGATTATAAACTGATTTATGAGTCCAGATCAAGCTTCTTACATCGTGATTCATTCTGGTTTTATTTGTATCAAGAAGAAATTGCCAAATCTCCAAACAGGGTAAACTGGAATCACTTCGGTTAAAAGTGGGATAACTTCTTCATCATAAGTCCAATGATATTGATTCAACTTCAGGGTGATTCTACACTTATTAATGAGTCTAAATCAAGCTTCTTACATCGTGATTCATTCTGGTTTTATTAGTATCAAGAGTAAATTCTCAAATCTCCAAACAGGACAAACTGGAATCACTTCGGTTAAAAGTGGGATAACTTCTTCATCATAAGTCCAATGATAATGATTCAACTTTAGGGTGATTCGACACTGATTTATGAGTCTAGATCAAGTTTCTTACATCGTGATTCATTCTGGTTTTATTAGTATGAAGAAGAAATTGCCAAATCTCCAAACAGGGTAAACTGGAATCACTACGGTTAAAAGTGGGATAACTTCTTCATCATAAGTCCAATGATATTGATTCAACTTCAGGGTGATTCTACACTGATTAATGAGTCCAAATCGAGATTCTTACATCGTGATTCATTCTGGTTTTATTAGTATCAACAATAAATTCCGAAATCTCCAAACAGGACAAACTGGAATCACTTCGGTTAAAAGTGGGATAACTTCTTCATCATAAGTCCAATGATATTGATTCAACTTCAGGATGATTATAAACTGATTTATGAGTCCAGATCAAGCTTCTTACATCGTGATTCATTCTGGTTTTATTTGTATCAAGAAGAAATTCCCAAATCTACAAACAGGGTAAACTGGAATCACTACGGTTAAAAGTGGGATAACTTCTTCATCATAAGTCCAATGATATTGATTCAACTTCAGGATGATTCTACACTGATTTATGAGTCCAAATTAAGCTTCTTACATCATGATTCATTCTGGTTTTATTGGTATCAAGAATAAATTCCCAAATCTCCAAACAGGACAAACTGGAATCACTTCGGTTAAAAGTGGGATAACTTCTTCATCATAACTCCTATGATCTTGAATCAACTTCAGGGTGATTCGACACTGATTTATGACTCCAAATCAAGCTTCTTACATCGTGATTCAATCTGGTTTCATTTGTATCAAGAAGAAATTGCCAAATCTCCAAACAGGGCAAACTGGAATAACTTCGGTTAAAAGTGGGCTAACTTCTTCATCATAACTCCAATGATATTGATTCAACTTCAGGGTGATTCTACACTGATTAATGAGTCCAAATCAAGCTTCTTACATCGTGATTTATTCTGGTTTTATTAGTATCAAGAATAAATTCCCAAATCTCCAAACAGGACAAACTGGAATCACTTCGGTTAAAGGTGGAATAACTTCTTCATCATAACTCCTATTATCTTGTGTCAACTTCAGGGTGATTCGACACTGATTTATGAGTCCAGATCAAGTTTCTTACATCGTGATTCATTCTGGTTTTATTAGTATCAAGAAGAAATTGCCAAATCTCCAAACAGGATAAACAGGAATCACTACGGTTAAAAGTGGGATAACTTCTTCATCATAAGTCCAATGATATTGATTCAACTTCAGGATGATTCTACACTTATTTATGAGTCCAAATCAAGCTTCTTACATCGTGATTCATTCTGGTTTTATTTGTATCAAGAAGAAATTGCCAAATCTCCAAACAGGACAAACTAGAATCACTACGGTTAAAAGTGGGATAACTTCTTCATCATAAGTCCAATGATATTGATTCAACTTCAGGATGATTCTACACTGATTTATGAGTTGAAATCAAGTTTCTTACATCGTGATTCATTTTGATTTTATTGGTATCAAGAATAAATTCCCAAATCTCCAAACATGGTAAACTGGAATCACTTCGGTTAAAAGTGGGATAACTTCTTCATCATAACTCGTATGATCTTGAGTCAACTTCAGGGTGATTCGACACTGATTTATGACTCCAAATCAAGCTTCTTACATCGTGATTCAATCTGGTTTCATTTGTATCAAGAATAAATTGCCAAATCTCCAAACAGGACAAACTGGAATCACTTCGGTTAAAAGTGGGATAACTTCTTCATCATAAGTCCAATGATATTAATTCAACTTCAGGGTGATTCTACACTGATTAATGAGTCCAAATCAAGCTTCTTACATCGTGATTTATTCTGGTTTTATTAGTATCAAGAATAAATTCCCAAATCTCCAAACAGGACAAACTGGAATCACTTCGGTTAAAGGTGGAATAATTTCTTCATCATAACTCCTATTATCTTGAGTCAACTTCAGGGTGATTCGACACTGATTTATGAGTCCAGATCAAGTTTCTTACATCGTGATTCATTCTGGTTTTATTAGTATCAAGAAGAAATTGCCAAATCTCCAAACAGGGTAAACTGGAATCACTACGGTTAAAAGTGGGATAACTTCTTCATCATAAGTCCAATGATATTGATTCAACATCAGGATGATTCTACACTGATTTATGAGTCCAAATCAAGCTTCTTACATCGTGATTCATTCTGGTTTTATTTATATCAAGAAGAAATTGCCAAATCTCCAAACAGGGCAAACTGGAGTCACTACGGTTAAAAGTGGGATTACTTCTTCATCATAAGTCCAATGATATTGATTCAACTTCAGGATGATTCTACACTAATTATGAGTCCAAATCAAGCTTCTTACAACGTGATTCATTCTGGCTTTATTTGTATCAAGAATAAATTCCCAAATCTCCAAACAGGACAAACTGGAATCACTTCGGTTAAAGGTGGAATAATTTCTTCATCATAACTCCTATTATCTTGAGTCAACTTCAGGGTGATTCGACACTGATTTATGAGTCCAGATCAAGTTTCTTACATCGTGATTCATTCTGGTTTTATTAGTATCAAGAAGAAATTGCCAAATCTCCAAACAGGGTAAACTGGAATCACTACGGTTAAAAGTGGGATAACTTCTTCATCATAAGTCCAATGATATTGATTCAACTTCAGGATGATTCTACACTGATTTATGAGTCCAAATCAAGCTTCTTACATCATGATTCATTCTGGTTTTATTGGTATCAAGAATAAATTCCCAAATCTCCAAACAGGGCAAACTGGAATCACTTCGGTTAAAAGTGGGATAACTTCTTCATCATAACTCCTATGATCTTGAGTCAACTTCAGGGTGATTCGACACTGATTTATGAGTCCAAATCAAGATTCTTACATCGTGATTCATTCTGGTTTTATTAGTATCAAGAAGAAATTGCCAAATCTCCAAACAGGGCAAACTGGAATAACTTCGGTTAAAAGTGGGATAACTTCTTCATCATAACTCCAATGATATTGATTCAACTTCAGGGTGATTCTACACTGATTAATGAGTCCAAATCAAGCTTCTTACATCGTGATTCATTCTGGTTTTATTAGTATCAAGAATAAATTCTCAAATCTCCAAACAGGACAAACTAGAATCACTTCGGTTAAAAGTGGGATAACTTCTTCATCATAAGTCCAATGATATTGATTCAACTTTAGGGTGATTCGACACTGATTTATGAGTCCAGATCAAGTTTCTTACATCGTGATTCATTCTGGTTTTATTAGTATCAAGAAGAAATTACCAAATCTCCAAATAGGGTAAACTGGAATCACTACGGTTAAAAGTGGGATAACTTCTTCAGCATAAGTCCAATGATATTGATTCAACTTCAGGGTGATTCTACACTGATTAATGAGTCCAAATCAAGCTTCTTACATCGTGATTCATTCTGGTTTTATTAGTATCAAGAATAAATTCCCAAATCTCCAAACAGGGCAAACTGGAATCACTTCGGTTAAAAGTGGGATAACTTCTTCATCATAACTCCAATGATATTGATTCAACTTCAGGGTGATTCTACACTGATTAATGAGTCCAAATCAAGCTTCTTACATCGTGATTCATTCTGGTTTTATTAGTATCAAGAATAAATTCTCAAATCTCCAAACAGGACAAACTAGAATCACTTCGGTTAAAAGTGGGATAACTTCTTCATCATAAGTCCAATGATATTGATTCAACTTTAGGGTGATTCGACACTGATTTATGAGTCCAGATCAAGTTTCTTACATCGTGATTCATTCTGGTTTTATTAGTATCAAGAAGAAATTACCAAATCTCCAAATAGGGTAAACTGGAATCACTACGGTTAAAAGTGGGATAACTTCTTCAGCATAAGTCCAATGATATTGATTCAACTTCAGGGTGATTCTACACTGATTAATGAGTCCAAATCAAGCTTCTTACATCGTGATTCATTCTGGTTTTATTAGTATCAAGAATAAATTCCCAAATCTCCAAACAGGACAAACTGGAATCACTTCGGTTAAAAGTGGGATAACTTCTTCATCATAAGTCCAATGATATTGATTCAACTTCAGGATGATTATAAACTGATTTATGAGTCCAGATCAAGCTTCTTACATCGTGATTCATTCTGGTTTTATTTGTATCAAGAAGAAATTCTCAAATCTCCAAACAGGGTAAACTGGAATCACTACGGTTAAAAGTGGGATAACTTCTTCATCATAAGTCCAATGATATTGATTCAACTTCAGGATGATTATAAACTGATTTATGAGTCCAGATCAAGCTTCTTACATCGTGATTCATTCTGGTTTTATTTGTATCAAGAAGAAATTGCCAAATCTCCAAACAGGGTAAACTGGAATCACTTCGGTTAAAAGTGGGATAACTTCTTCATCATAAGTCCAATGATATTGATTCAACTTCAGGGTGATTCTACACTGATTAATGAGTCCAAATCAAGCTTCTTACATCGTGATTTATTCTGGTTTTATTAGTATCAAGAATAAATTGCCAAATCTCCAAACAGGACAAACTGGAATCACTTCGGTTAAAAGTGGGATAACTTCTTCATCATAAGTCCAATGATATTAATTCAACTTTAGGGTGATTCGACACTGATTTATGAGTCCAGATCAATTTCTTACATCGTGATTCATTATGGTTTTATTAGTATCAAGAAGAAATTGCCAAATCTCCAAACAGGGTAAACTGGAATCACTACGGTTAAAAGTGGGATAACTTCTTCATCATAAGTCCAATGATATTGATTAAACCTCAGGATGATTATAAACTGATTTATGAGTCCAGATCAAGCTTCTTACATCGTGATTCATTCTGGTTTTATTTGTATCAAGAAGAAATTGTCAAATCTCCAGACAGGGTAAACTGGAATCACTTCGGTTAAAAGTGGATAACTTCTTCATCATAACTCCAATGATATTGATTCAACTTCAGGGTGATTCTACACTGATTAATGAGTACAAATCAATCTTCTTACATCGTGATTCATTCTGGTTTTATTAGTATCAAGAATAAATTCTCAAATCTCCAAACAGGACAAACTGGAATCACTTCGGTTAAAAGTGGGATAACTTCTTCATCATAAGTCCAATTGATGTGATCATGGACCGGATCACTAAGGAGGACAGGGAGAGTGTAGATGAGCCACATGAAGCCACATTGCACCAACCACTTGGTGATGATGCTCTAGCCATTCCTGAAGGTCCCATGACTCGTTCCAGAGTCAAGAAGCTTAAGGAGAATGTTGTTGGATTACTCACTTCACATCCACAACCAGAAAGTCTTGGACAAGGTCTGATCCGAGATGTCTTGATCACCATTCAAGCCATCTCTACATCAAACTGAGTTAGTGTCTAGGCAAGACATGGGGTGCGTGCTCTTTTCCTTGCTTTTGGTTTTGTCCCACGAGGTTTTCCAGGAGGAAGGTTTTTAACGAGGCCACAACTTGTCTTCACATCACTTAGGCTCTATTCTCGGTCCAAGGCTACATGAAGTTCCATTTTTATTTCATTTTAAACTTATGTTAAACTTAAACTATAGTTTTCTTTCTTTCCTTTTTTGGTTCATTGTCGAAACCCTAGAGAGTATGTTCTCTGGTTTCTTATTTAAAAGGTTCTCTACACCCTCTTGTATTCATCCAGTCTTTTATTAAACAAGTAACATTCATCCTTGACGGCTCTCTCTCTAGAAAGCTTGCCGAGTTCTGGTGTGTAGTATCCAGAGACCTAAGGGTGTTTAGTTTGGTGTGTCATATCCAAATCATTCATCTAGGAGTATCAAGAGATCATTCATCCCTCTTGTGTCACCATTCAATCCACACGCCTTGAAGAACTTGAGTCTCTGATTCGTTCTTGCAAGGATCTATCCATTCCCATCAACCAAAGAGCATCCTAGGGACGCATCAAGTGGTATCAGAGCAACTTTGGTTGGGAAGTACTCGCTTTCTCTCTTATTTTCTTGTTTCTTTTGATTGTTTCATCCGTGTCTCATCTTTATCATCTTGACTAAGCATTAGAACTGATTTGTTTAAGGCTGCTAGAGTTGCATAAGAGTTTAGACAAGGGTTATAGGACTTTCCTTTTTTGGTTTTTTCGGAAACCCTAGAGAGAGAGTAACCCTAGCCGCATGCATCTTCTTGTCGATTGCTTTGTGCCTTGTTTTAACTTGTTTATCACCTTGAACACGAGTAGAATAAGCTTGTTAGGTTGCTAGAAAACCTTAAAAGAGTTTAGGAAAAGGTTTAGAAGGTTTTCCATTTTGCTTGAATCGATTTCCTTTTCACTTAGCCGATTTCCTTTTTACTTGTTGTCTTGCAATACAAGCTTGTTCCTTTTCCTTTTTGCTTGTTTTCTTTTTCCTTTTTGCTTGTCTTCTTCCCTAGAACCCTTTTACTGGTTGTCGTGTTTGTCTTTGAGCAGGAACCATGGTGTCCGAGTCTGAAGAAGAAGCTGAACTTGTCCGGAAGAACAAACTCCTCATGGAAGCTATGTCGGCTCAACTCAATCAAAACATGGTTGCAACCATGACCGAGATGATGAGGACCAGCCTCAATGACATCAGGAGAGAGTTTAGAGAAGACATTAGGAGAGATACTAGTCACTTGCCAAACCAAGAGACTAGGAGAGAAGAGAGACCGCAAGCAACTCACCAAGCAACTCGCCAAACAACTCGCCAAACAACTCGCCAAGAGTTTGATGGTTATGAGGAGACTGATGAAGAGTATGACCACCTCAGCTCATCCTCAAGAAGACCTAGGCGTGCCCAAGAGAGAAGAGTGAACCAAGGAGATGATCTTGCTGGTTTGAAGATCAAGACACCCCCATTCCATGGCAAGGCTGATCCGGATGCATATCTTCAGTGGGAGAAGAAGATTGAGCTAGTCTTCCAGTGCAAGCAGTACACAAACCACAAGAAGATTCAGATTGCTGCCACTGAATTCTATGACTATGCTTTGAGTTGGTGGGATCAATACCTCACAACTCGTAGGAGGAATGGAGAGGAACCGGTTGAAACTTGGACAGAGATGAAGTCAATCATGCGCAAGAGATTTGTTCCAAGCCATTACCTTAGAGACTTGCACCACCGGCTGAGGAAGCTTACCCAAGGTTCAAGATCAGTGGAGGAGTATTACCAGGAGATGGAGTTACTCATGCTTAGAGCTAACATATCAGAGGATAGAGAAGCAACCATGTCCAGGTTCCTTTGTGGTTTAAACCGAGAAATACAAGACAATGTTGAGATGCAACATTATGTGGAGCTTGAAGAGATGCTACACAAGGCTATTCTTGTTGAGCAACAACTCAAGAGGAGGGGACACTCACGCAATCAGTATGGCTCTAACCGGTTACACAACAACAAGGAAGAGAAGTCACCTTACTCTAAGGAGTCTAAACCATTCCAGAAGGACAACAAGTCCTATCCAAGAGAAGAGGCAAAAACCAATCAGTGCTCTTGACAAGGGCAAAGGCAAGGTTGAAGCATCTAGTTCCAGAGCTCGTGATGTCAAATGCTTCAAGTGCCAAGGAAGAGGACACTATGCCAATGAGTGTACCAACAAGAGAGTCATGTTCTTACTGGAAGATGGAGAGTATACCTCAGGAGATGACAACACCGAGTCTGACCAAGAAGACACTGAAGAAGAACTTGAAGAAGGACCAGTCCAGGGGAAGCTTTTAGTAGCAAGAAGGCTTCTAAGCTTTCAAAACAAGGCTGAGGAGCTAGAGCAACGTGAGAACTTCTTCTACACCCGGTGCTTGGTCCAAGGAAAAGTGTGCAGCCTCATTGTTGATGGAGGAAGTTGTGTCAATGCTGCGAGTGAGACAATGGTCCAGAAGTTGGGATTGAAGGTTCAAAAGCATCCCAAGCCTTACCGGTTGCAATGGCTGAATGAAGAAGGCACCATGAAGGTCTCAAGTCAAGTTCTTATTCTCTTATCCATTGGGAGATATGTAGATGAAGTCTTGTGTGATGTGTTGCCTATGCAAGCTGGTCCCATACTTCTTGGAAGACCTTGGCAATCAGATAGACGTGTGATCCATGATGGGTTCACCAACAAGCATTCCTT
>CAJHQQ010004179.1:0-31861 GCA_905132885.1 Moricandia moricandioides
TATGGATAGAAGGGTTGAAAGGATTTGATCGATTGAAACACTGAGGGTTGCGGAAAAGTCCTCAGATTCTTCACTCTCTCACTCTGGATTTGACACACCAGTCAGATTGAGAGCTTGTTGATTGTTTTGGGTTCACACGCCTCCACAATCAAGTTGTTCTAAGAACAAATGAATCACCAAAGAGAAATGAGTTTTCGATAAAAATGATGATTGTCTTCCAAATGAAACCAAAACAGAGTTTTAAAGGAAAAAATGACAACAATCTCGTGCATGACAGTCTTGGGACTTGTAGTTTCGTGCATGAGCACTTAGGGAAAAGAAATAAGACAAAAACATAAGTAAATTAGTTGTTGTAGAAGACAGCCGAGTAAATGAAGGTGGTTGGGGTGATGGTGGTTTGGCCAAGTAACTCTTCTTCACTTTCTTGGTTCAGAACAAGGCAAGTAATCCTCTCAATAAGCTTCTTGGACCTGGATCTCGTGATGGGCCCAACAGATATGACAAATGGATCTTCTTTCTGGTCATCGGACTTCTTTTGGGCTGAGAGAGAAACATCTTCATTTTGGGTCTGGTCCATATCATCTTCTTCATAGTAACTTGGTTCTTGCATCCATTCAGCTTCATCATTAAGTTCATCTAAGATTAGCTCATCCTGGATTGCATCACTTCACATCCACAACAAGAAGGTCTTGGACAAGGTTTGATCCGAGATGTCTTGATCACCATTCAAGCCATCTCTACACCAAACTGAGATAGTGTCTAGGCAGACATGGGGTGCGTGCTCTTTTCCTTGCTTTTGGTTTTGTCCCACGAGGTTTTCCAGGAGGAAGGTTTTTAACGAGGCCACAACTTGTCTACAAATCACCTAAGTACTATACTCGGTCCAAGCCTATTAGAAGTTGCATTTCATTTCATTTTAACTTATAAACTATAGTTTGCTTTCTTTCCTTTTTTTGGTTCATTGTCGAAAACCCTAGAGGCATGTCTCTGGTTTTCTTATTTAAAGGGTTCTCTACACCCTTATGTAATCATCCAATCTTTTCTATACAAGTTTATTCATCTTTGCGGCTCTCTCTCTCTAAAAGAAGTGTGCCGAGTCTGGTGTGTCATATCCAGAGCCTAAGGGTGTCTAGTTTGGTGTGTAATATCCAAACCATTCATCTAGGAGTATCAAGAGATCATCCATCCCTCTTGTGTCACCATCCAATCCACACGCCTTGAAGGACTTGAGTCTTTGATTCGTTCTTGCAAGGATTATCCATTCCCATCAACCAAAGAGCATCCTAGGGACGCATCAAGTGGTATCAGAGCAACTTTGGTTGGGAAGTACTCGCTTTCTCTCTTTGCTTTTGTTTCTTGTTTGATTTCTTGTTTGCTTTTGATTCTTGCATCCGTGTAGCATCCATAACATCTTGAATAAGCATTAGACTACCTTGTTTAGGGCTGATCGAGATTCATAATAGATTAGACAAGCATTCTTAGACTTCTAAGCTTGCAAAACAAGGCTGAGGAGCTAGAGCAGCGTGAGAACCTCTTCTACACCCGGTGTTTGGTCCAAGGAAAAGTGTTCAGCCTCATTGTAGATGGAGGAAGTTGTGTGAATGCTGCGAGTGAGACAATGGTCCAGAAGTTGGGATTGAAGGTTCAAAAGCATACCAAACCTTATAAGTTGCAATGGCTGAATGAAGAAGGCACCATGAAGGTTTCAAGTCAAGTTCTCATTCCCTTAGCCATTGGGAGATATGAAGATGAAGTATTGTGTGATGTGTTGCCTATGCAAGCCGGTCACATACTTCTTGGAAGACCATGGCAATCAGATAGACGTGTGATCCATGATGGCTTCACCAACAAGCATTCCTTTCTGTTCAAGGGCAAGAAGACTACTCTGGTTCCCTTGACACCCAAGGAAGTGTAACAAGATCAGATTCAACTCTAAAAGAAGAAGGAGATTGATCTAAAACCGGCTGGAACTAAGCAGCCAAACTTCTATGCAAACATGGGTGATATCAAAAGAACTCTCAACTCTAAACAATCAGCTATATTACTTGTGTTTAAAGAGACTCTATTGAACTTAACTGATCCTACACCGGTGTATCCGAGTGAGATGGTTTCTCTTTTACAGGAGTTTCAAGATGTATTCCCAGAGGACAATCCCATTGGTTTACCACCATTGAGGGGGATTGAGCACCAGATAGACTTTGTGCCAGGATCAACACTTCCAAACCATCCAGCATATAGAAGCAATCCGGTTGAGACCAAGGAGTTGCAAAGACAAGTGGAAGAACTCATGGAGAAGGGCTATATCCGAGAGAGTTTGAGCCCATGTGCTGTGCCAGTGCTCCTAGTACCTAAGAAGGATGGTACATGGCGTATGTGTGTTGATTGTAGATCAATCAACAACATCACAGTGAAGTATCGCCACCCTATCCCTAGACTAGATGATATGCTTGATGAATTGCATGGTTCTTGCATCTTTTCTAAGATTGATTTAAAAAGTGGTTATCATCAGATTAGGATGAAAGAAGGAGATGAATGGAAAACTGCATTTAAAACTAAGCATGGATTGTATGAGTGGTTAGTTATGCCATTTGGATTAACCAATGCACCTAGTACATTCATGAGGTTAATGAATCATGTGCTTAGATCATTCATAGGCATTTCGGTTGTAGTATACTTTGATGACATCCTAGTGTATAGCAAGAACCTAGAAGAGCATTTAGATCATCTTAAGGCTGTCTTGAGTGTTTTAAGAAATGAGAAGCTTTATGCCAACCTAAAGAAGTGCACCTTTTGCACGGATAACTTGGTTTTCCTAGGCTTTGTTGTGAGTGCAGATGGAGTTAAGATTGATGAAGAGAAGATCAAGGCAATCAAGGAATGGCCGAGTCCAACCTCAGTAGGAGAAGTGAGGAGCTTCCATGGACTTGCCGGCTTCTATAGGAGATTTGTCAAGGACTTTAGCACCATTGCAGCTCCCTTAACTGAAGTTATAAAGAAGGATGTTGGTTTCAAGTGGGGAGAAGCACAAGAGAAGGCTTTCCAGAGCCTAAAAGAGAAGCTTACTCAATCACCTCTTCTTATGCTTCCTGACTTTGCTAAAACCTTTGAAATAGAATGTGATGCATCAGGAATTGGTATTGGTGCCGTGTTGATGCTATGAGATTTACAGAGTATTGGTCGTGTGTGTGTTGATCTAACCTTAACAGGTTCTGTCTTGATGTGTGTTAGAAAATGAAGAACAGAGTGAAGAACAGAGTGAAGAACAAGAGAGAGAGAGAACCGGGAGAGAAAGAGAGAGGGATACTCGACAAGAGAGAGAGAGTAAAGAAGGATCTAATTTCCTTGATTAATTCTAGTCTGAGGCATACAATATAAATAGAATAAGCTTGGTGCAACAAGACAATAAGGAAACAATAAACTAATGGGGACTGGTCGAGGACAGTGACCTTTGTGGTCTGGCCGAGGGAAGGGAAAGGGACAGCTCCCAAACGGTCCACACCTTAAATGGAACATGTGATCTTTCCATTTAAATAATCTTCTTGCCTCAGACAAGCTCCCAACGGCTCCTTGACTTTCTGAGGATGATCTAGGCGAGTTTGAACTTCCCTTGTCTTCCAAGGTAAGTTAGGTTGAGCCTTGGTAGCTTGAGATGCAAGTATGTACGGAATGCCTTGTCTTCCAAGCTTATGCACATCCGAGTAATCCTCTCTTTATTTCATCTTCTTTATTCCTTTGTGTCAATACTCCCCCTCAAGCTTAGCCATAACATATGGTTAAGCTTGGAACTATGAAGACACCCCTCATTAAAACCTTTGTATGAAAAACCCAATGGGATAAAAACATACAAAGGAAAAAGAGTAGGTACTTCATAGCTAAGAGGAGCCTGATCTAGATAGGTCTATGAGTCCTAGTCTCGGATGGATGGACTCACAGACTTTGGTGCTTGCTCCCTTAGTGAAGATGTCTGCTAGTTGATCTTCACTTCTTGTGTAGCAAGGAAGAATCACCTTCTGTTCCACTGCCTGTCTCACTTTGTGACAATCCACCTCTATATGTTTTGTCCTTTCATGGAAGACTGAGTTTGATGCTATATGTATGGCCGCCTGGTTATCACAGTGCATTGTGATTGGTGATCTTGTCTCTACACTTAGGTCTGTAAGCAAGTTCTTGATCCAGATGAGTTCACTTGTAAGCTTCCTCATTGCCCTATACTCTGCTTCAGCACTTGAGCATGATATCACCTTTTGCTTCTTACTTTTCCAAGTAACCAAGTTGCCTCCAATAAAGGTGCAATAGCCAGTTGTAGACCTTCTGTCTATCCTATCACCAGCCCAATCTGCATCACAATATCCCACAATCTCTGTGCTCTTATTGCATCCCATCCATACACCTTGGCCAGGAGCTTCCCTCAGGTATCTCAAGATCCTTTCCATCATGTTCCAATGATGCACTTTAGGTGTTTGCATATGCTGGCTGACTTGGTTCACAGCAAAGCAGATGTCTGGTCTTGTGATGGTGAGATATATCAGCTTCCCAACCATTCTTCTATAGAGTTTGAAGTCTCCAAATGACTCATCTTCAAACTCCCCCTCACGTAAGACCTTGTATCCTTCTTCCAATGGTGTTTTGGCTACTCTTCCTCCAAGTTTTCCTGCCTCATTTAAAAGATCAAGTGTGTACTTTCTTTGGGATAAGAAGAGCCCCTCTTTAGATCGGCATATTTCTATCCCTAGAAAGTACTTTAGCTCACCCAAATCTTTAATATCAAAAGTAGACTTAAGAAAAGTTTTGGTTGAGATGATACCTTCCTTATTACTTCCTGTGATGATGATATCATCTACATAGATAAGGATCACCACAATTCCTTGCTTGCTTCTGAGGGTAAAGAGTGTATGATCAGCTTCTGATTTTACAAACCCTCTTCCATTAAGGGTTGTACTCAATTTGTGATACCAGGCTCTTGGAGACTGTTTCAATCCATAGATAGCCTTCTTTAATCTCAAGACATTACCAGGTTTGACAAACTCTTCCATACCAGGGGGTGGTCTCATGTAGACCTCATCCTCAAGTTCTCCTTGAAGGAAAGCATTCTTGACATCCATTTGCCACAAGTCCCACTCTAAGTTAACTGCCAAGGAGAGTAGAATCCTTATAGTGTGAAGCTTAGCTACTGGTGCAAATGTATCCAGATAGTCTTCTCCATAGACTTGAGTATATCCTCTTGCAACCAGCCTTGTCTTCTTTCTTTCTGGCTTTCCATTAGCTAGGTACTTGATGGTGAAGAGCAAGCGACTTGTTACTGCTTTCTTGCCCTTAGGGAGCTCAGTTTCATACCAAGTGTCATTCTTGATCATGGCACCAATCTCATCTTCCACTGAATCTCTCCACTCATCCAGTTTCATTGCCTCTTCATAGGTCTTTGGAATGTATTCATGATCCAGGTTGGTACGGCCGTGGAATGGCTGTCTCTCCCTGGATCACTTGAAGGGGGTGTTGATGGATGAAAGGTGATGGAGATGGACTTCACCTTCGAGCTATGGATTGCTCAGAGGTTGTTTATGCTACTCCTCAGACACAGGGGCGTCCTGCTTGATGTCTAGGATGTATCACAGAAGATTAACTCTCCCTTAGTGTGATATAGAACACGTTCACAACTTGTGAACAAAGGAGACAGTGTCGTCTCAAGATTGATTTGCACCAAAAAGAAGTTTTATTGATAATTGAATGGTTTCTCCACTTTGATGAGTTTGAAGATGACTATTTCTCTCCAGGGTGATCTTCCACACGTCCTGCTCATGAACATGAGGTTATGTACTCTCAATTTAACCTCCTTCTGGTCAGGTGGCCGTGTGGTTTGGTCCCCATACTCATCCTCCAGTTCTGGCTTCTCTTTAAACACCACTAGTGCTTGTTTTTCTCTTCTCAGCTTGTACTGATCAATTATGAACCTGGTAAAGGACGTGTTGCCTCCTGTTCCTCCTTTATTTTTACTGCAGCTACTCAGTATCACACCATCCTCTCTCCCTTCAAAAAGATTTGACCTCAAATCTTGTTCTTTAGGAGTGAAGGAACCTTGCAAATCCAGCTTGTATGAAACTGTTTTCTGCACCAAATTGTTGTTACTTCTTCTACTCACACTCAAGCTTCCTCCTGGTTCAAAAACAACTTGTTGCAGACCCTTGAGAACTCTTAGATGCGTCCCTATGCTGAGCTGAAGAGATACCTTAAGCTTGATCAGTAACTCACAAGATAAATTCTTAAAATTCTCACCTTGATCAACCATAGAAAGCAACACTTCATGAGCTTCAGATGACTCTTCTAGCACTGCATCTTCTTCTTTCTTTGTTTGATCAGGAACGTGCCCACACCAAAATTGAGTTTCTCTGTCCTGTTCAGCATTAATTAGATCAGACACTTCAGCTCCCAAAGCTTGTTGTATTTCCTCTCGTTTCAATTGATCGGCCATGCTATCTTCTTGACTCAGAATAACCAGTTCTGCTGCAATCTCTGGATCCTTCTCTGCTGGTGCCTTGTTATAACAACTCGGCTCATCAGCTACTGAGGTCGGTCGTGGTCTTAGCCTCTTTTGTTGGCTTTGTAAAGCTGCTTTGCATTGGTGTTGTATTTCATTCTTGAGACAAGTCTGAAACTGTGGGCTGTCCAAATCAAGTTGTGCAGCAGATTTCTGAAAACTTCTTGGTGCATCACGCCTGCAAAAGGTCCTTGGCTCCTCTCTGGCTGACCTAGGTCGTGCTCTAGATGAACTAGAAGTACTAGGCAACCCCTCCAAATCACGTTGACCATAGCTTTTGGACAAAAACCTTTTCTTCATTATGGTTTTTATCTCAAACCATGAAGCAACTTGTGGTTCTCCATTGAATCTCCTAATCTTAGCAAGTTGATTCCACCATGTGAGTGCATATCCACAGAAACCAGTGACTGCTAGATGTACCTTCTTTTTTTCAGTGTAGTATTTGTAGCCAAAAATAAACTCCATCTTCTTTTCCCAGTCAAGGTATGCATATGTATCAATTTTTCCATAGAAAGATGGGATTGTGAACTTCTCTTCATATCCAGACATAGAAGACCTCTATGTAACTGATAGATTTCGTGCTCCTTGGTTAAAACTTCAAACCCTAACCTTCAAGTGGCTCTGATACCACTTGGTACGGCCGTGGAATGGCTGTCTCTCCCTGGATCACTTGAAGGGGGTGTTGATGGATGAAAGGTGATGGAGATGGACTTCACCTTCGAGCTATGGATTGCTCAGAGGTTGTTTATGCTACTCCTCAGACACAGGGGCGTCCTGCTTGATGTCTAGGATGTATCACAGAAGATTAACTCTCCCTTAGTGTGATATAGAACACGTTCACAACTTGTGAACAAAGGAGACAGTGTCGTCTCAAGATTGATTTGCACCAAAAAGAAGTTTTATTGATAATTGAATGGTTTCTCCACTTTGATGAGTTTGAAGATGACTATTTCTCTCCAGGGTGATCTTCCACACGTCCTGCTCATGAACATGAGGTTATGTACTCTCAATTTAACCTCCTTCTGGTCAGGTGGCCGTGTGGTTTGGTCCCCATACTCATCCTCCAGTTCTGGCTTCTCTTTAAACACCACTAGTGCTTGTTTTTCTCTTCTCAGCTTGTACTGATCAATTATGAACCTGGTAAAGGACGTGTTGCCTCCTGTTCCTCCTTTATTTTTACTGCAGCTACTCAGTATCACACCACAGGTTACTGATGAAGGCCACATGTTCTTGTGGATAACTGGCCAAGGAACAGGTTGCTTGTGTAGGGTGAGCCACTGCATTGCTATTGAAGTAAACCCTAGTGTTGATCCAATTGGATGGATCTTTTCTCACTCTAGTGCTTCTTCTCAATGGTTGAATGTGATGCTCCTCTACCACTGCATCTTCCTGTCTTTGTTCTTCACCACATTGATCTTCACAAGGCTGTTCAGGCTCAGTTCCATCTTGATCATGTGTTGTATCTGAATCAGCTTGTTGTGGTTCAGGTTCATTGCCCCCCTCAGGATCAGGATGGAATGTCTCCTCAGCATCTTCTTCAGCGACTGGAGGTATAGGAGAAGGTGCTGGTGTAGCATTCTCTGCGACCCTGGGTTGAGGTTGGCTGATGCCCAAGCTTTCCAGTATGATTCTGAGATTGGTTGCCCTATCTGAAGGTCCATGTGAGAGATCCCTAAGGTCTTCCCAACTCCTCTCAGCATAGTAACCTTGAGATTCCACAAACTTTACATCTCTTGACACCATGACTCTTCTTAGCTCTGGTGAGTAACACTTGTACCCTTTCTGCGTGTGAGAGTAACCTATGAACATAGCCTTAACACTCTTGGGATCCAGCTTGTTTCTCTGTTCACCTGGTGTCAAGACAAAGCACACACACCCAAACACACGCAAGTGATCAATTGGAGGTTTAATCTTGTTTAATACCTGAAAGGGAGAGGCATCTTGGAGGACTTTTGTTGGGATTCTGTTGATCAAGTAGCATGAGGCAACTACAGCATCTCCCCAAAACCTCTTTGGGACATTGGTGTGGAACATCATGCTTCTTGCAACCTCCATAAGATGGCGATTCTTCCTTTCAGCCACTCCATTTTGTTGTGGTGTGTATGGGCAACTTGTTTGGTGTATGATCCCATGTTTTGCTAATTGGTGTTTGAAGGCATGGCTTGTTGGAATTGTGAAAGTATGAAGAGAATAGTTGAGTTTAGGTGAGATTTGGGTGAAGAACAATGAAGAACAGAGTAAGAACAAGAAAATTAGTTTCTGGACAGTTTAGAGAGAGGGAGGAGAGAGAGTGACGAATTTGGAGATTGAGAGAGAGAAGGGAGATAATTCTCCTTAATTCTATTACTTGCTTGCACATTACATATATAGAGGGTTCAGAGAGAGAGAAAGGATAGTGACTGAAATAATAAACAAAGAGAAACAATATAAAATGATTTGTCTGGTTGCAGAGAAAGGGACAGCTCCCAACAGCTCTTTCTCCTTAACCAGAGCATGTGACTCTTCCCAATTTGAATTCAAACCTTGTCAAACTCTCTCCCAACGTTTCCTTACTTCCTGGACACCTTCTGGTCGAGTTCCCACAGTTACCTTGCCTCCCAAGGCAAGTTAGGTTAGAGTTGATTACTTGCGATCCAAGACTGTACGGACAGACTTATTTCTCAAGTATCCCGAGCACATGCTTCTCTTGATCTCTTTGGCTTCTCTTTGCCATCCTCTTCTCATCTCTGGTTCTTCATCTCAATACTCCCCCTCAAGCTTGAACATAGAGACTAGTCAAGCTTGGAAACATGAAGAACTTCCCTCATTAAAACCTTAATGTGCAAAACCCAGTGGGACAAAAAAAACACACTAAGGAAAAAGAGTAGAAGCCTTCATGTTAGGAAAGTCAGTGAGAGGTGAGGTCTATGAGTCCCAACTTAGAGTGGATGAACTCACAGACTTTGGTACTTGCTGCCTTGGTGCAGATGTCAGCTAACTGGTCTTCACTTCTTTTGTAACAAGGGAGGATGATTTGTTTCTCAACAGCTTGTCTAACCTTGTGGCAGTCTACTTCAATTTGTTTTGTCCTTTCATGGAAGACCGAGTTGCTGGCAATATGAATGGCAGCCTGATTGTCACAATGCATTGTCATTGGTGATGTAGTCTCGATCCCCAAATCTCCAAGCAAACCCTTGATCCATATCAACTCATTGGTGAGCTTCCTCATAGCTCTATACTCTGCCTCAGCACTAGAACATGATACAACCTTCTGCTTCTTGCTCTTCCAAGTTACCAAGTTGCCTCCAATGAATGTGCAATAACCAGTAGTTGATCTCCTATCAACCCTATCTCCTGCCCAATCAGCATCACAATATCCTACAATTTCTGTGCTTCCATTGCACCCCATCCATACACCTTGACCAGGAGCCTCCCTTAAGTATCTGATAATTCTCTCCACCATGTTCCAATGGTGAACCATAGGCGTTTGCATGTGTTGACTGACTTGGTTCACAGCAAAGCATATGTCTGGTCTTGTGATAGTCAGATAGATGAGTTTCCCAACCATCCTTCTATATTTCTTGACATCATCAAATAGAGTGTCCTCAAACTCCCCCTCTCGCAGCACTTTGTAGCCATCTTCAAGAGGAGTTTTGGCTGGTCTTCCTCCAAGATTTCCTGCCTCAGTTAAAAGATCAAGTGTGTACTTCCTTTGAGATAAGAATAGCCCCTCTTTAGAGCGGCATACTTCAATCCCAAGGAAGTACTTGAGTTCACCTAAATCCTTAATGTCAAATACAGATTTGAGGAATACCTTGGTTTCTTGGATGCCCTCTTTGTCACTGCCTGTGATGATTATATCATCCACATAAATCAAGATGACCACAATGCCTCTTGGACCAGGAAGAGTGAAGAGGGTGTGATCAGCTTCTGACTTCCTGAAGCCTCTTCCATTTAATGTAGTACTCAGCTTGTGGTACCAAGCTCTTGGTGATTGCTTCAGTCCATAGATGGCCTTCTTGAGTCTTAGAACATTTCCAGGCTTGACTAAGTGCTCTAGACCAGGAGTGTTGGAATTTGACAGAGTATGAAGTCTTGTGTGTTGGAATTTCACAGAGTGTGAAGTCGTGTGTTGGAATTTCACAGAGTGTGAAGTCTTGTGTGTTGGAACAGGATGAACAGTGGTATTTGTAGCAGAGAACTCGAAATGAAGAAGAGAGTGGATCTGGTTTCTGCTAGTGTATACTTGAACCAGAAACAGAGATTAGAGAGAATAAAGAGAATAAGAAGAGATTCGAGTGAGATTAAGAGAGATTTGAGAGAGTAAGAGAATAGGAGATTAAGTAACCAGAGACTAAGAAACAGAGACTAAGAGATTTATGTAACCAGATTGAAGTAAACAAGTTTATGAAGTGGAGAGGGGAACTCCCCCTTACTCCCTTCTTTTCTTCTTATTTCTTGTTGTTATTTTCGACCAGAGAGAGTTACATTATATAGAGAGAGATAGATACATTAGGGTTTTTAAAATTCAAACAGACCAAGTGGAGCCTTCTGCTTCCCAACGGCCATGTAGTCGATTCATGTAGTCGACTATATTATCGGACTATGTAGTTGATGCATGTAGGTGATGCATGTAGTCGACTATATCAGCTCACATGTAGTTGAGGCATGTAGTTGACTATGTCACTTGCCTATGTACACAGATGTTCTTCTCTTCTCTTGATGTCAATATTTTCATCTCTTCAAGTTAACACTCCCCCTCAAGCTTGACTATAGTGATCCTAAGTCAAGCTTGGAACCTTGAAGTCACTCCTCATTAAAAACCTTATGAGAGAAAACCCTCCTTAGGGATAAAACCCTCATAAGGAAAAGAGTAAGCTCCTTCAAGGCCTAGGGATTGGCCAATGAGTTCTCTGTGTCTAAACCAGTGTGGTGGACACAAAGAACTCTGGATCATGGCCCTCACTGTGGTGCAAGCTAATCCGACTTGGACTGCTCACCACTAACTCTTCTTGAGCTCATCTAGCCCATCTTCACACTGATCTTGACGCTTCATCAACCAGGTACACACACACATGCTATGGGCTGATTCATAGCTTCCCAACTGAAGGTAACTGTTCTAACTCCATGTAGAAGCTGATCCATAGCTTCCCTACCAGAAGGTAACTGTTCTAACTCCATGCCTTGGGCTGATTCATAGCATTCCAATCATCTCTACCTGATCTTCTTGTCAAGTAGTCTCTGATGGCCATCTGTTCTAACACCAAGTTGTTGCTGTCCTTGTTGTGGCTTCTTTGAACCGGTGTGGTGTGAGTTGAGGCAATGGACGACTTGGATCTTCAGGAATGCTCATCATTACCCCTCCTCAAGCTTAAGACATCTCTCAGATCATAGGAAGCTCATTCACACTCCCCCTCAAGCTTGGAACCGAGAATAGGTGAAGGTCCAAGCTTGCAAGGTTGCAATGAGTTCCTTGAGTCTTCTTTGATCTGGTTTATGATGCAAGTGTGAACTCCACAGCTTGCCAATGGCTTGTGGCGGCTGGATCTTCAGGATTGCTTCTTCATTACCCCTCCTCAAGCTTGATCCAGAGAGTATAGGGATGGACCAAGCTTGGAAGTGAGCAAGACTGAGCTAGGACCAGGAGCGCATCACCCCAACAGCTGCGCTTAAGTCAACCAGTTCCTCCTCCCTTGATCTCCTCTCCACTGCCTAAAACAATTCTTCCTTGTGTGTCTCTTGGAACCAGGAGCTCAACAACCAAATGGCCTGCGCTTAAATCAACCGGTTCTCTACACACAAGTGATGGGAAGATCCAACCTGGTGGATGGCTGATCAAACACTGGTCTGCCTCTCCATCAATACTCCTTCCTGAAGTATCTTCAGAGCTCAGCCATATTCTATCTCAGCCACGACTTACTACCATCTGGACTCTTCACCAACAGTCTCTCCATGGTCAGGAATATACACCATGTGTAGGCTCTGGATTTACAGGAATATACACCATGTGTAGGCTCTGAACTGCATGGGCAACACCTTCTTCTTTGTTCTGGATTGATGCTGAACAAGTGACACTCTTTGTGACCCTGGGACAGATTCTAAACAATCACATCTAGCAATCTTTAAACAAATCCTCAGGTTCCAGACACATCACACACACACATTCAGTTCATTATACTCAAGCTTTCTACAAAAGGAAAGAGCTTTCTTACAGCCAAGGATCATTGTATAGATCCTTGATTCCATTGGACAGAATCTGAGTTGTTGGCGTGAACTCCAACTTCTCCATCTTCCATGGACCTTTCCTTGGACTCTCCATGCCTAAAGTCCCCACCTTTCTTCATATTTTGGTCGCCACCACCAGTAACAAGGTGAAAGCTTTCACCTTTCTTCCTGGTCTTTGAATAAGAACATGCCTGGACTGTTTTGATGAAGAGGGTAGCTAATCCACTCCATAAATTCTGGATCCACGGCCTTCCCTTCTTCTGGACGGTATGAGAAAGCATGAGTAACCAAGAACACTTTCTGGGCACGCCTAGGATGAAAACCTTCTTCTTGTAGAGGTTGAATCAGCTGGCTGGACAGAAGCTTCTTCACAAGTTAGAAATGGCATGGGAGTGAGCTTGAGCTTGCGGAAGCTAGCAACCAAGTTCTGATGAACTTGGCTCTGATACCATGTTGGAATTTGACAGAGTATGAAGTCTTGTGTGTTGGAATTTCACAGAGTGTGAAGTCGTGTGTTGGAATTTCACAGAGTGTGAAGTCTTGTGTGTTGGAACAGGATGAACAGTGGTATTTGTAGCAGAGAACTCGAAATGAAGAAGAGAGTGGATCTGGTTTCTGCTAGTGTATACTTGAACCAGAAACAGAGATTAGAGAGAATAAAGAGAATAAGAAGAGATTCGAGTGAGATTAAGAGAGATTTGAGAGAGTAAGAGAATAGGAGATTAAGTAACCAGAGACTAAGAAACAGAGACTAAGAGATTTATGTAACCAGATTGAAGTAAACAAGTTTATGAAGTGGAGAGGGGAACTCCCCCTTACTCCCTTCTTTTCTTCTTATTTCATGTTGTTATTTTCGACCAGAGAGAGTTACATTATATAGAGAGAGATAGATACATTAGGGTTTTTAAAATTCAAACAGACCAAGTGGAGCCTTCTGCTTCCCAACGGCCATGTAGTCGATTCATGTAGTCGACTATATTATCGGACTATGTAGTTGATGCATGTAGGTGATGCATGTAGTCGACTATATCAGCTCACATGTAGTTGAGGCATGTAGCTGACTATATCAGCTCACATGTAGTTGAGGCATGTAGTCAACTATGTCACTTGCCTATGTACACAGATGTTCTTCTCTTCTCTTGATGTCAATATTTTCATCTCTTCAAGTTAACACTCCCCCTCAAGCTTGACTATAGTGATCCTAAGTCAAGCTTGGAACCTTGAAGTCACTCCTCATTAAAAACCTTATGAGAGAAAACCCTCCTTAGGGATAAAACCCTCATAAGGAAAAGAGTAAGCTCCTTCAAGGCCTAGGGATTGGCCAATGAGTTCTCTGTGTCTAAACCAGTGTGGTGGACACAAAGAACTCTGGATCATGGCCCTCACTGTGGTGCAAGCTAATCCGACTTGGACTGCTCACCACTAACTCTTCTTGAGCTCATCTAGCCCATCTTCACACTGATCTTGACGCTTCATCAACCAGGTACACACACACATGCTATGGGCTGATTCATAGCTTCCCAACTGAAGGTAACTGTTCTAACTCCATGCCTTGGGCTGATTCATAGCATTCCAATCATCTCTACCTGATCTTCTTGTCAAGTAGTCTCTGATGGCCATCTGTTCTAACACCAAGTTGTTGCTGTCCTTGTTGTGGCTTCTTTGAACCGGTGTGGTGTGAGTTGAGGCAATGGACGACTTGGATCTTCAGGAATGCTCATCATTACCCCTCCTCAAGCTTAAGACATCTCTCAGATCATAGGAAGCTCATTCACACTCCCCCTCAAGCTTGGAACCGAGAATAGGTGAAGGTCCAAGCTTGCAAGGTTGCAATGAGTTCCTTGAGTCTTCTTTGATCTGGTTTATGATGCAAGTGTGAACTCCACAGCTTGCCAATGGCTTGTGGCGGCTGGATCTTCAGGATTGCTTCTTCATTAAGGAGGAGGGTGCATGTAGACCTCATCTTCTAGCTCTCCTTGAAGGAAAGCATTCTTGACATCCATCTGCCATAGTTCCCACTCCAAATTTGTTGCAAGTGATAGAATGATCCGGATTGTATGTAGCTTGGCTACTGGTGCGAATGTATCAACATAATCCTCTCCATACGTCTGAGTGAAGCCTCTTGCAACCAGTCTTGTTTTGTGCCTCTCCACCTTTCCATTTGGTAGAAACTTGATAGTGAACACCCACTTGCTTGACACAGCTTTCTTTCCCTTTGGGAGTTCACTTTCATACCAAGTATCATTGATGATCATGGCATTTATCTCATCTCCAACTGATTTTCTCCACTCCTCAAGCTCCATTGCTTCTACATATGATTTTGGTACATATGCTTCATCTAAACCAACAATGAAAGCTTGATGCTCGGATGGGAATTGCGAAAAGAAGCATACTGCTGAAGTGGGATGAGCCACTGCTTGACTGTTGAAGTAGACTCTTGTGTTCACCCAGTTAGAAGGATCTTTCCTTATCCTTGTACTTCTTCTCAAAGGTTGAACCTGAGCTTGTTCCTCTTGCTGCTCTTCTCCCTCATGAACTTGAGCAGTCTCCTGATCTTGTGCACTCTCCTGATCATGAGCAGCAGTCTCCTGATCTTGTGCACTCTCCTGATCATGAGCATCTGAACCTTGTTGCTTTTCTGGTTCTTGTTCAATGCCCCCTTCAGGATCAGGATGAGTGAATTCATCAGCCTCTTGTTCAGTCTCTTGAGTATGAGTAGTTTCTCTGGCCTCCTTTTCCTTTGATAAACTGATTCCAAGATTTTCCAAAATTATCCTCAGGTTATTAGCCTTATCTGATGCTTGAGACAGATCTTTGAGCTCATCCCAATTCTTCTCAGCATAGAACCCTTTCCCTTCAATAAACTTCACATCTCTGGATACAAGTACTCTTCTTGTTTCTGGATTGTAGCACTTGTATCCTTTCTGTGTAGAGGAGTATCCTATGAACATACACTTCATGCTTTTTTCTTCTAGTTTGTTCCTTTGCTCTCCTGGTATCAACACAAAGCAGACACATCCAAACACTCTGAGGTGATGAATGGATGGTCTGGTTTTGTTTAACATTTCATAAGGAGATATGTCCTTCAACACCTTGGTAGGAATCCGGTTGATCAGATAGCATGCTGTCACGACAGCATCACTCCAAAATCTCTTAGGGACATTTGCATGGAACATCATTGATCTAGCAACCTCCATCAGATGCCTATTTTTTCTTTCAGCCACTCCATTTTGCTGAGGAGTGTAAGGACAGCTTGTTTGGTGAACTATGCCATGTTTTGCCAGATGATTCTTGAAAGCATGGCTTGTATACTCTCCTCCATTGTCTGACCTCAGTACCTTCACATTAGCTTTAAAGTGGTTAGTGACATATGATTGAAAGTTCATAAAAGCATCTAACACACGATCCTTAGAAGGTAGCAAGGTTAACCAAGTATACTTTGATTTCTCATCTATAAAAGTAACAAAATACTTGTGGTTATCCCTAGACATGCAAGGAGAGGTCCAAACATCAGAGTGGACTAAGTCAAAGCATTTCTCATAAATGGTTTCTGATGTTGGAAACACAGATTTGCAATGCTTTCCTAAGATGCATGCTTCACATTCTAAGTGGTTAAATGTCATATCAGGCATTATAATCTCTAATGCACGACTGTGAGGATGGCCTAATCTAGCATGCCAAGTAGTGCTATCACACACAGATGAGTTACTGATCATGCATAAATGAGAAGGAGTAGAGAGTTTAGAAGGCTTAGTCTTTTGGAGATGGTATAAACCACCCTGGATGTTTCCTTCACCAATCACCTTCCCTGTCTTAAGGTCCTGAAACTCAACATCATTAGGCCTGAAAACCACTTGACAATTCATGTCTACTGTGGCCTTTTTTACAGAGAGAAGGTTAGAAGCAAAACTAGGCATATAGAAGGCAGTGGATTCTCTATCAAATAACTTAAGGTTCCCTATTCCTTCTATCTTGACCTTATCTCCATTGGCTATTATTACATTCCCTAAGGCAGGCCTAACATCACTAATAAGATTCCTATCACTAATCATATGATGACTAGCTCCTGAATCTATTATGATTGGCTTAGAGATTAGAGAATGTGCACCAGACTTTCTAGAGGAGATAATGGCTTTGGCTGCTTTGATAAGTGGCTCTATATCACTCATCCTGATGGGACCATCATTGATCACTGCCTTGTTCCAATCTTTTCCTCCATTAGATTCACTCATGAGAGCAGAATACATGGAGTTTCCTTCCAAGACTTCTTTCTCAACTTCCTTTAGCTTGTTGGCGTCAGGTTTGATTTTGAGATTAGTGAGCTTGGTTCTTCTATGGTCTCCATATACCAGCCACGTTCTCTCCTTCTTCTTATGCATATCCTTTCTATGATGAACCAGTTTCCTCTCTTCCTTGAAAAGTTTGTGAGCTCCTTGTTCTCTTTGGACCAGAGAACACACCTCCTCTAGGTTTGGAAGCTTGGATTCTCTTAGGATATGCTTTATAAGCTGGTTGTAAGATGGATTGAGATTCAAGAGAAGACTAAAAACCTTGTCTTGTTCATATCTTTCCCTTATGACCTTTGGATCTAAGGAGAAAGGTCTAAGCACATCAAGCTCTGCCCATAAGCTTCTGAACTTGCCAAAATAATCATTGAACTCCACTTCCTCCTGGCTCAGGTTGTTGATAATCCTCTTGACTTCAAATACACGACTCAGGTTGGAGAGATTCCCATAAACAGTTTGCAAACTCTCCCATAGATCCTTGGAGGTTTCACAGTGTGAGTAAGCCTCCAAAATTGATTCAGAGAGAGAGTTGTGGATGATCTCAAGTGCTTGTTGGTCTTCTCTGACCCACTTGTCTTCATCCTTCAGACTAATTGCCTGACCATCCTCTTGAGTCATCCTCTTTGAAGCTTCAGCCTTCATGATATGACTGTCCCAAAGTCCATGACTTCCTAAGGTAACTCTGGCCACTCTTGACCATAGTAAGTAGTTAGTACCCTCTAAGGTTACTGGAATCAAGTTTCTTCTTTCTATTTCCATGGTTGGATTTCTTTTATCCACTGGATAATAGAATGAAGAACACGGAAATTTTTAAGATGAAAAAACAGAGTAGATTTGCGGAACAAAATGAGGTTGAGGAGCTTAAAGCTCTGATACCATGTTGGAATTGTGAAAGTATGAAGAGAATAGTTGAGTTTAGGTGAGATTTGGGTGAAGAACAATGAAGAACAGAGTAAGAACAAGAAAATTAGTTTCTGGACAGTTTAGAGAGAGGGAGGAGAGAGAGTGACGAATTTGGAGATTGAGAGAGAGAAGGGAGATAATTCTCCTTAATTCTATTACTTGCTTGCACATTACATATATAGAGGGTTCAGAGAGAGAGAAAGGATAGTGACTGAAATAATAAACAAAGAGAAACAATATAAAATGATTTGTCTGGTTGCAGAGAAAGGGACAGCTCCCAACAGCTCTTTCTCCTTAACCAGAGCATGTGACTCTTCCCAATTTGAATTCAAACCTTGTCAAACTCTCTCCCAACGTTTCCTTACTTCCTGGACACCTTCTGGTCGAGTTCCCACAGTTACCTTGCCTCCCAAGGCAAGTTAGGTTAGAGTTGATTACTTGCGATCCAAGACTGTACGGACAGACTTATTTCTCAAGTATCCCGAGCACATGCTTCTCTTGATCTCTTTGGCTTCTCTTTGCCATCCTCTTCTCATCTCTGGTTCTTCATCTCAATATGGCTAGTGTATTCTCCCCATTATCAGACCTAAAAATTTTGATCTTAGAGTTGAAATGGTTAGTTACATAGTTTTGGAAGTTTATAAAAGCTTCTAAAACTCTATCTTTACTTTGAATCAAGGTGAGCCAAGTATACTTTGATTTCTCATCTATGAATGTAACAAAATATTTATGGTTTTCTCTAGATGCACAAGGTGCTGTCCAAACATCAGAGTGAACTAGATCAAAACACTTCTCATAGATAGTCATAGATGGAGGAAACACAGATTTGCAATGCTTTCCAAGGATACAAGCCTCACAAGTTTCATTCTTAAAAGATAGATTAGGTAACATTAAGCCTAAAGCACGAGAGTGAGGGTGACCTAATCTAGCATGCCATAACACCTCATTAGCTAAAACAGAAGCAGAATTAAAAGCACAAGATAAATTTGGTTTAAGCTTGGAATCTTCAATTAAATAAAGCTCTCCCTTGCTCACACCTTTCCCCAGCAACTTACTGGTCTTAATATCCTGAAAACAAACATCATTAGGACTAAAAATAACATTGCAATTAAGATCATTCGTTGCTCTTTTGACAGATAATATGTTAGAGGTGAAAGTAGGCATGTAAAAGGTTTGAGACTCCTTATCAAATAGTTTCAGGTTCCCTACTCCCTCAATGGGTATTCTATCACCATTTGCAATCACTACACTACCTAGGGCAGGTTTAACATCACTAATCAGTCTAGCATCCCTAATCATATGATGAGAAGCTCCTGAGTCAATGATCAAAGGCCTAGTGGTATGAGAAGCATTGTGAATAGAATTTAAAGCATTGACACTACTGATGTTACCAGAGTTTGCATTGAGAGCCTTTATAAGGGCTTCAATGTCTGACTTGCGGATGAAAGCATCCTCTTGAGGAGCTGGAGAGGTGGTGTGAGATGTGGTTCCACCAGTGTGAGTGGTTGAAATCATAGCCCTCCCATCTTCTCCCATGCGCATAGAGATGGCATTGTTTGGTTGCACTTCTTGAGCTCTTGCTTCATGTGCTCTGCCTTGGTTGAACTTGTTTGTTGGGTTTGGCCTGAGGTGAGGGTGAAGTATCCAGCAGTTGCTTTTGGAGTGACCTTGTTTCTTGCAATGCTCACAAGTCACACGCCTATCTCCTCCAGGCTTGTAAGCTGCTTTGTGTGCTACTGGTGCTTCCACTTTCTCAACCTTGTTAGCCATGGAAAGTTCTCCTTTCCCACCAAATAGACCATCTGAGCCTAGTTCCTTCTGAAGTTGTGCACACACATCATCATAGCTTGGAAGCTCCTTAGCTCTCAGTATGTGTTTAAGCACATCATTAAAGCTTGGATTGAGTGTGAGGAGTAGTCCAAAGACTTTGTCTTGCTCACGCCTCTCTTCAAGGATGCTAGGGTCAGTGGTATTTGGTCTTAGCATCTCAAGTTCAGACCACAACTGACTATACTTCCCAAGGTGCTTGGTGAAGTCCATCTCTTCTTGCTGCAAGTTGTTGATAGCTCTTTTTACTTCAAAGATTCTGGTAAGGTTTGAAGTGTTACCATAGACTTTTTGTAAGGTATCCCACAGTTGCTTTGCAGTCTCACAGTGAGAATATGCCTCCATAATAGGTGTATCCAGGGAGCTTTGCAAGACAGATAGCACCATGAGGTCCTCCTGACCCCATTTGCCCTCATCTATCACTACAACCTCCTTGCCATCTTCTCCTTGGGTGATTCGTCTTGGTGCTTCACTTGAAGTGATATGCTCCCATAGACCTCTTCCTCCAAGGGCTGTTTTAGCCAATCTTGACCATATAAGGTAGTTAACACCTTTCAGAGTAACCGGAATGAGCAAAGGCCTATGCTGCTCCATTCTCTACTTGCTATTGTCCAGCGGATAAAAGAGAGCGCCAAAGAGAAAATTTGAATTTTTGAGGCTGGACAAGAGAGGAACCAAGGAGAATCAAGGTATACTCTCTGGAGCTGAAGTAAGAAGGACAGAAAAGAGAGAGCACTTCCAAGGGTTTCAAGGAAACTCGTCAAGAACAAGTCCTATTACCCACTGGATAAAAGAAAATGCGAGAAGAACTAGAGAAAGTAAACCGAACAAAGGAAAGAGTAAGCTTAGAAAGGTAGATTTGCGGAAGGAAATAGTGTTTTAGGAGCTTTATGGCTCTGATACCATGTTAGAAAATGAAGAACAGAGTGAAGAACAGAGTGAAGAACAAGAGAGAGAGAGAACCGGGAGAGAAAGAGAGAGGGATACTCGACAAGAGAGAGAGAGTAAAGAAGGATCTAATTTCCTTGATTAATTCTAGTCTGAGGCATACAATATAAATAGAATAAGCTTGGTGCAACAAGACAATAAGGAAACAATAAACTAATGGGGACTGGTCGAGGACAGTGACCTTTGTGGTCTGGCCGAGGGAAGGGAAAGGGACAGCTCCCAAACGGTCCACACCTTAAATGGAACATGTGATCTTTCCATTTAAATAATCTTCTTGCCTCAGACAAGCTCCCAACGGCTCCTTGACTTTCTGAGGATGATCTAGGCGAGTTTGAACTTCCCTTGTCTTCCAAGGTAAGTTAGGTTGAGCCTTGGTAGCTTGAGATGCAAGTATGTACGGAATGCCTTGTCTTCCAAGCTTATGCACATCCGAGTAATCCTCTCTTTATTTCATCCTCTTTATTCCTTTGTGTCAATAATGTGATCCTGGAAAGGAGCCTGCATGATAAGAGAAGGAGCTGTAAGGCTCAGTGTGTGAGGATTCAAGTGGCGGTTCAAGGAAGCCACTCCTCAACATCTAAACAAGGGAGTAAACCTGATCTTAACACTTTATATATATTCATGATAGGTTTATCTCTTGAGAACTGATACACTTGTGGAATGATGTATCAGGTACCTTACTTGGATGCTCAAGAAGACAAGAAGAAGGTGGACGCGTGATCTGACCAGAATGAGAAGGCAAGAAGCCAAGAGTGAAGGGAAGACACAAACCAGTCCAAAGAAGAGATCTGAGAAGGTGTAGGAATGGAGAAGAGATGGTAGAGTGTGCAGTCTTAAGGTGTAGGCGTGTATGGATTTGGTATGGACGGATGTACTCGGACCATACGGATCCATACACGACCAAAGTGGCCTAAGATGCATAAAACCCATCTCTAAGGTGATGCTCATCTATTGCATCACATGATGGCCATGATCCAGGGTCTTTGTGTGTCCATCACACTGATGAGAACACAAAGACCCACTGGCCAATCCCTAGGCGTTGAGGAACCTACTCTTTTTCCCTCATCAAGGTTTTATCCCAAAAGGGTTTTCTTTGGTGAGGTTTTTAATGAGGGGATTCTTCAAGGTTTCAAGCTTGACTTAGGATCACTAGAGTTAAGCTTGAGGGGGAGTGTTAACTTGAAGAAATGAAATGGAGCCAAAGGATGAGTTTGGGTGAAGTTTGGGTCCCGTGCAAAGTTAGGGCAAGACCTCCGGAGACTGTCTAAGAAGGCTTTAGGAGTGTTTAAAGATGTGAAAAGCTAGGGTCAAGTCCAGGAGGGACTTAGACACCATTTAGAGACATTTGGGAGGAGATGGTCGACCGTGCAAAAATAGGGCGAATCGTACGGACTTGTACGGACCGTGCAAAAATAGGGCGACCCAAAGAAGTTTCCATTTGGCCTTTAAAGATGGTTGGGGAGTTTGTGCAAAAATAGGGCGAGTGGTACGGACAGGAGGTCCGTACCATCGACCGTGCAAAGCTAGGGCAAAATGCTTTTCCGGGATGAACTAAAATGAAGCCGTGCAAACTTAGGGCGCAAGTGATGCTTGTTCTGATCAAGAGGAATCAAATTGGCATCAAGGGAAGATGCCATGCGCCAGCAAGGAAGAAGAGATAAGATGACAGGCTGGTTACTTGCTGGAAAGGAAGAGTAAAGGAGACTATGAATCTAGCCAAAGAACCAGCCTGATTCATAGGAGCCTATGGGCAACCAATCACAAGCATTCCTTGCCTTGACCAGATTCAAACTTGCCAGCCATCCTAGCCATTCATTCTCAAGTGATTTATCAGCCATTAGATTTAGGTTTCTGATTGAAAAAGCTTGTAAGCCTATATAAAGGCATGTTAGGCGAATTTGTAAGCTTAAGGGAGTAAGGGGGAGTTCCCCTCTCCACTTCATAATAAAACTTGTGTTCTGAATCAGATTCTCTCTAGTCTACCTCTTTCTTAGTCTCTCTAATCTCTCTTAAGTCTCTCTAATTTATCTTAGTCTCTCTTAATCTCTGTTTCTGATTCAAGTTCATAAGTTAAAGATCAGACCTTTCTCATCATCAGTTCAAGATTTCTCTCCTGCCATTAATGGCGATTTGCTTCACACAGCATGAGCTTATGATTTCCAACAGAAAGGTCATCTCAAGGACAAGTGCTGGATACTGAATCCTCATCTAAAGCCAAACAAATTTAAGGAGAACCGCACTCAGTACATGGATGCAAGGGCTAACTTCTCCACTGATGGTGCTGAACCAGCGACCCCAAACAATAGTGTGGGAAGTGCTATGGCCTCTACTTCAGTGTACTCAACTGCAAGAACCAACCAGGATGAGACTATCAAGAGATCTGATCTAGATGCTCTCATCAAGGCCTTGAAAGAATCTGGTATCCCTAAAACTCTTGGCTTCTCTCTTAATGCATCTCACACTGATTATAGTACAATGAACGATTTAAAACCTGCTAGACCATTGGTAATAAACTCTGGTGCCTCACATCATATTATTAGTGATTCCCACTTGATTAGAAATGTGAAACCAGCCTTAGGAAATATGATGATAGCAAATGGTGATAAAGTCCCAATAAGAGGAATAGGTGATTTGAATCTGTTTGACAAAGTATCTAAGGCTTTCTATATGCCAACATTTGCATCAAACTTGGTTTCTGTTAAAAAGGCCACAAACGATTTAAACTGCCATGTTACATTCACTCATAATGAAGTTTACTTTCAGGATATTGAGTCTAGTAAGTTGCTTGGCTAAGGTGTGACCAAGGGAGACTTGTACTTGCTTGAGGACACAAGACCAGCTGTTGAATTATCTTCTGCTTTTAATGCTATTTCTGAATTCCCTAAAGATGTATTGTGGCATGCTAGATTAGGACATCCTCATTCTAGAGCCTTAAACATCATGTTGCCTAGTATTTCGTTTAAAAGTGATTGTGAGGCTTGTATTCTAGGAAAACATTGTAGAAGTGTGTTTCCTAAATCAAAAACTATCTATGATCACTGCTTTGATTTAATACATTCTGATGTGTGGACTGCCCCATGTGCATCTAGAGAACAACATAGATACTTTGTGAGATTTATAGATGAAAAATCTAAGTACACATGGATTACCTTGTTGCAATCAAAAGATAGGGTGCTAGAAGCATTTAAAAAAATTCAGAACTATATCACTAACCATTTCAATGTTAAGATAAAAATTCTTAGATCAGATAATGGTGGTGAATACACTAGCACAGCCTTCAAACAACATCTTGCCACACATGGAATCATACACCAAACCAGCTGCCCTTACACACCTCAGCAAAATGGCATGGCAGAAAGGAAGAATAGACACTTGATGGAAGTAGCCAGGAGCATAATGTTTCACACAAATGTACCTAAGAAGTTTTGGGGAGATGCATTTGTTACAGCCACCTACCTGATCAACCGCACACCCACCAAAATACTCCTTGATGCTACTCCTTATGAGGTACTCAACCAAACTAAGCCATCTATAGACCATTTGTGTGTGTTTGGGTGTGTGTGTTTTGTCTTGATTCCAGGAGAGCTACGCAACAAGCTAGAGGCTAGAAGCACAAAGGCAATGTTTATTGGATACTCCACGCATCAGAAAGGCTACAAGTGTTATGTTCCAGAAACAAGGAGAGTTCTGGTATCCAGAGATGTTAAGTTCATGGAATCAAGAGGTTATTATGATGAGAAGAGTTGGGAAGAGCTTAAGGATCTATCTCAATCTGCCTCTGATAGAGCTAACAATATGAGAGTTATTACGGAAAGGCTAGGCATCAGTATACCAAGAGTTCCTGAACCAGCAAAGGAGGATCCCACCCATATTGTTCCAGAGGCTGAGAAAGACATTCGAGTCACTCAACCTGATCATGAGGGGGGAAATGAATGTGGTGATCAATCTGAAGCTCAAGCTCAACCTGAGGAGAACTCAGTAGCTCATGATCAAGATGGGGTGCCATCTGATGAAGGTCTATCTGATTTAGAAATTGAGACTCAAGTGGGAGAGCCTAGTGAAAAAAATGATCCAGAACCTGATCAAATACAACCATTGAGAAGAAGTACAAGGATCAGGAAGCCAGCCTCAAACTGGATTAACACAAGGGTTTACTTCAATGGTGAAGCTGTGGCTCATCCAATAAGTGCAGTATGCTCTCTTGCTCAATATCCAAAAGAACATCAAGTCTTCATTGGGGAATTGGATGCTGAGTACATTCCAAAAACATATGAAGAAGCTATGCAACATGAGAAGTGGCGACAGTCTGTTGGTGATGAGATTGGTGCCATGATCAAGAATGATACATGGTTTGAAAATGAACTCCCCAAGGGTAAAAAGGCAGTGACAAGTCGCCTACTGTATACAATCAAGTATCTTGCTAATGGAAAACCAGAGAGGAAGAAGACAAGACTTGTGGCAAGAGGTTACACTCAAGATATGGGGAAGATTACCTGGATACCTTTGCACCAGTGGCCAAGTTGCACACCATAAGGATTCTTCTATCTCTTGCTGTCAACCTTGAGTGGGATCTATGGCAGATGGATGTAAAGAATGCATTCCTCCAAGGAGAATTGGAAGATGAAGTCTACATGAGGCCACCTCATGGTTTAGAGAACATGGTCAAACCAGGGAATGTTTTGAGGCTGAAGAAGGCAATATATGGCTTGAAACAATCTCCTAGAGCCTGGTACCACAAGCTGAGTGCAACTCTTAATGGAAGAGGATTTGTAAAATCAGAGGCAGATTACTCCCTATTTACTCTAACTAGCCAACAAGGTATTGTGGTGATCTTGGTGTATGTAGATGATATCATTATCACTGGTAGCAACAAGGAAGGTATACTCTCAACCAAAACTTTTCTCAAAACTGCATTTGATATTAAGGATTTGGGAGAGTTAAAGTACTTCTTAGGGATTGAAATGTGCCGCTCTAAAGATCTAAAGAGGGGCTTTTCTTATCCCAAAGGAAGTACACACTTGACATTTTAAATGAGGCAGGAAACCTTGGTGGTAGACAGGCCAAGACACCATTAGAGGAAGGCTACAAGGTACTACGAGAGGGGGAGTTTGATTCCACTCCATTTTAGGATGTCAAGAACTATAGAAGAATGGTTGGAAAATGATGTAACCGAGCTTGAACCAGCAGCTATCTTGGAGCAGAGTGAGCTGAACCAGCTCAGTGACACTGAAGAGGAGACAAACGTGCTGAACCAGCTGAGTGACACGGATGGGGAACAAGATGAGCTGAACACTCTAGGCGAGATGGACCTAGCTGGAACTGAAGGAAATCGGCTCAAACTTGCTAAAGGAAAAGATGTGTCCTCTTCAGCCCAAAGAGATGCAACTTCAACCCAAAACCTTGATGGATCAGGATCTGTTTTCTCTTTCCAAGCTAAGGACCCATTCAACCTTTCTAAAAGCCCTATCACTCGATCACAAACCAGAAGAATGGAGAAAGCCATTGTTGGAATGGTTTACATCAAACCAGACCCAAATTCGATGGAAGAACAAGACCAGAACCAAGCCAAGCTCTTCAACTACTCAGTCTTCGGTCCTGCATAGTTTTTCCCTTAGTCTTTCTTGTTTTCTACAATTTGGAAAGTCTTGTTTAGTTCCCAATAAGTCTTTTGGCGTGCTCTTTGTTCTACATAAACTCTTGTTTCGATTTCAATAAGATCATTCACTCTTTTTATCAAAATCTCTCTAAAAGCTTGTGAATCCTTTGTTCAGCCTCTGATAATCGATTGCTTAGGAGTCAAATCCTCTGCATCTTGCCTAGTGATCACGTCTGAGTGGTGACCTGCTCGATCATAGGCAATTCTACACAAATGTTTGATCTCTCCATCGATCTCTCACTGAAGAATCACCCTCATCACTACCTTCTTCCACAATCCATTGATCATTGTTCTGTTTTATCAAGGGAACCAATCATCCCAACGTTTCCATTCAAGAGTTCAAACCAGAATCACCCTCAGATCATTCGAAAAGGGATCAGAAACACCAAGGGTTTCATTAAGTGGTATCAGAGCAGATTGAGGGCTTCTGATTTAGTTTCGATTTCTTCTTCTCTCTCTTTTGGGAACCTTATTTCGATCAAATTCTCTGTATTTCTTTTCTTTCTATCTGTAAATCTGCAAGGGGGCCAATCAGAATAAATGAAAAAGAAAACGATCAGAGTATCATTCGGCTGAAGAGAAATCTAGCCAGACTGAAGAGAAATCCAGTCTCTGGTGGTAAAGCTCCTTGCAACCAAAAATCTTGTAATTTATCTATCTTTTCTTCTCTTTGGGGTGGGGATTTTACTCTATAAAAGTTTGATCTTTGTTCTGTTGCTGAACTGTTGGATTCACAGAGATATATCACCACAAAACTTGAGAGAAACACTTGAGAGAAGTGAGGCTTCGGCTATACTTTGTTTTACTCATTTTCCTTGTTAAGATTGTAACAGGAAACCATGTCTGATGGTAGCAGAGAAGAAGAGATATCTGCCCCTAAACTTGATAAACTACAGATGGAGGCTATGATGTCTTACATGATGAAAGAGTTTAACAAAAGGTTAGACTTTCAGAAACAACCAACTGATGATATCTTGGGTACTTCTTTACAGGTTAGGAAAGCAGCCAGAGAGAAGAGGAGAGGCAAGAGAGTGGCCACAGGAGGAACTGAGGACAACTACTCATCGTCTGGAAGAAGTTCAGATGAAGTAAAGTCAGTGAGAGCAGCATCTCACACCAGAACCCATGTTCACCGCGCTCCCAGAGAACAACTTGATGATAGTCTTGGCAATCTCAAGCTCAGAATACCACCTTTATTTGGTAAGAATGATCCGGATGCCTACTTGGAGTGGGAGAAGAAGATTGAGTTGGTGTTTGATTGTCAAAACTACTCAGAACCAAAGAAAGTGAGGCTTGCTGTTACTGAATTTGATGGATATGAGCTGCATTGGTGGGATCAGACTGTCACAACCAGGCGCAGGACAGGAGAACCACAAGTAGCTTCCTGGTATGAACTCAAAACTATCATGAAGAGACGATTTGTTCCTAGTCACTACAATAGAGAGGTTCATCAAAAGCTAAGGAGTCTCACTCAAGGCAGCAAGAGTGTTGAAGATTATTATCAAGAAATGGAGACCTTATGATCAAAGCTGCTGTAGATGAAGTTTCAGATGCAACAATGGCTCGTTTCCAGGCTGGACTTAACCGAGACATTCAGGAACGTTCGGAGATGCAGGAGTATGCAGACATCTATGAGCTTCTCCACAAGGCTATACTTATTGAGCAGCAACTGAAAAGAAGGAACACTCCTAAATCCACCTATGGAAACAATTTCAGATCATCTAAGGAGGACAAGGTATTAGCTAAGCCCAAGGAAGAAACTAAGAGCTATAAGCGTGATGACAAAAGAAGAGCCCCAGCTGCAAGAACCAGAGATGTCAAGTGTTTTAAGTGCCATGGTTTTGGACATTATGCCAATGAGTGTTGATGAGAATCTCCCAAGGATGATGCACTTTAAGTTGGTGAGGAGATAAGCTTTGCATCCAAGAGACTGTGAAATCTCAATAGATCAAAGGATGTGGATTGAATGGCACACAAAGGTTGCGGAAATTACTTTGATTCACCGGTGGATCGATTCTCTAGTAATTACACACCAAAGAAATCGAAAGCTTGCTGGATATGACACACCAACAAGGAATGGATAGAGAGATGGATTGAGAGACGCCACAAAGATCTGTGAAAGGATCTATGATAAGTCTAGACCAGCCATGAACATAGATATGACACACCATGAACATGGAGTTCCAAAATTTACAAGACATCACATCTTGAAAGAGAGAAACTTCTCTAAGCTTTACTGAAAACAAAACTTATTTTATTTCAATGGAGATTACAACTTATTTATAGGAAACTAAACTTGCTCGCAAAGCTAGTTATTTAATAGTCTAGGAAATCACAAAACAATGCATGGAGGAAAGAGAAGCTTTCCATGCAATTTATTCTCCAATTTTTGTCACTCTTTTTAGACAGCAAGGAAACCACTTGATTTTGGATCTTCTTGGGCTTGGAACTTGATAAAAATGGGCTGGACATGTTAGCTAACATCATGGCTAATTTCTGAATGTCTTTCATGGCCATAACTTCATATATGAGCCCAAGATCACATCATACTCCTCCTCTTCAAAAAGATTTGTCCTCAAATCTTTCTTTCCAAAGAAAGAAAAACTTGAACACACACTTCCTAGAAGATCAGCAGATTTGAAGGAAGAACAGTAAAAATAAAACTCCCTTTTTTGTAGAAGATGGATAGATGAGAATGATGGATAACAGAAGTGAATACCAAACTCAGAGTGTGCTCTGATACCAAATGATGAGAACCTCCCAAGGATGATGTACTCTAAGTTGGTGAGGAGATAAGCTTTGCATCCAAGAGACTGTGAAATCTCAATAGATCAAAGGATGTGGATTGAATGACACACAAAGGTTGCGGAAATTCCTTTGATTCACCAGTGGATCGATCCTCTAGATATTACACACCAAAGAAATCGAAAGCTTGCTGGATATGACACACCAACAAGGAATGTTTAGAGAGATGGATTGAGAGACGCCACAAAGATCTGTGAAAGGATCTATGATAAGTCTAGACCAGTCATGAACATAGATATGACACACCATGAACATGGAGTTCCAAAATTTACAAGACATCACATCTTGAAAGAGAGAAACTTCTCTAATCTGTACTGAAAACAAAACTTATTTTATTTCAGTATGATGTGATCATGGAAAGCACCAAAGAATGGAAGCATGAACCTGAACCTGAAGAGCTTGAGGATGCAACATTTAAGAGTGCATTTGATGTGATCATGGACCGGATCACTAAGGAGAACAAGGAGAGTCTAGATGAGCCACATGAAGCCACATTGCACCAACAACTTGGTGATGATGCTCTAGCCATTCCTGAAGGTCCCATGACTCGTTCCAGAGTCAAGAAGCTTAAAGAGAATGTTGTTGGATTACTCACTTCACATCCACAACAACAAAGTCTTGGACAAGGTCTGATCCGAGATGTCTTGATCACCATTCAAGCCATCTCTACATCAGGCTGAGTTAGTCTCTAGGCAAGACATGGGGTGTGTGCTCTTTTCCTTGCTTTTGGTTTTGTCCCACGAGGTTTTCTGGAGGAAGGTTTTTAACGAGGCCACAACTTGTCTTCACATCACCTAAGTCCTATCTCGGTCCAAGACTATAGAAGTTACATTTTTATTTCATTTCATTTAAAAGCTTATGTTAAACTCTAGTTTCCTTTTTTTGGTCATTGTCGAAACCCTAGAGGGTATGTCTCTGGTTTCTTATTGAAAGAGGTCTCTACACCCTCTTGTAATCATCCAGCTTTTTAATAAACAAGTTTCTTTCTCCTTGACGGCTCTCTCTCTAGAAAGTGTGTCGAGTTCTGGTGTGTAATATCCAGAGACCTAAGGGTGTCTAAATTGGTGTGTCATATCCGATTTGTTCATCTAGGAGTATCAAGAGATCATCCATCCCTCTTGTGTCACCATTCAATCCACACGCCTTGAAGGACTTGAGTCTCTGATTCGTTCTTGCAAGGATCTATCCATTCCCATCAACCAAAGAGCATCCTAGGGACGCATCAAGTGGTATCAGAGCAACTTTGGTTGGGAAGTACTCGCTATCCTCTCTTGTTTTTCCCTGTTGTTTCATCCGTGTCTCATCTTTATCTTTTGAATAAGCAGTAGAACTCATCTAACTAGGGCTGCTCGTGATTGCATAAGAGATTACAACTTATTTATAGGAAACTAAACTTGCTCAAAAAGCTAGTTATTAAATAGTCTAGGAAATCACAAAACAATGCATGGAGGAAAGAGAAGCTTTCCATGCAATTTATTCTCCAATTTTCGTCACTCTTTTTAGACAGCAAGGAAACCACTTGATTTTGGATCTTCTTGTGCTTGGAACTTGATAAAAATGGGCTGGACATGTTATCTAACATCATGGGCTAATTTATGAATGTCTTTCATAGCCATAACTTCATATATGAGCCCAAGATCACATCAAGTGTACTAACAAGAAGGTGATGATCCTTTTGGAGAATGGCGAGTTGGTATCAGAAGATGAGAAAAATGATGCAACTAAAGATGAAGGAATAAACTACCCGGTCCATGGAGAGCTGCTAGTAACAAGAAGGTCCTTGAAAGTTCAATCCAAACCAGAAGAACATGACCAAAGGGAGAATATCTTTCATACTCGTTGCAATATTCATGATAAGGTTTGTAGCTGATGAACCCCTGGTGAGGAGATCCTTTTGTCCCTGATAATTTTGAAGGAAGATCTGATGGTTTTGAGAGAGATCTGGGTAGATTTTGATGATGATGGATGGATTGATTAGATGATCTTCAGAAATGATCTATGAACTGATCAGATCTTGTGTAGATGTATCCTTGATCAAGAGAATGAACTCTGTTTTCGATCAAAGACAAGTTTTGTTTGCAGAGAATGAACTCCTAGCAGTTCGATGTTCAAAGATGAACAAAGGATTCACAATTTTAGAGAGATTTTTTGATAAAAAGGTGAATGAATCTTATTCTGGTCGTCCATCCCTTTATATAGGAGTTACAAGTTGTAGAAATGAAAAGACAAAGTGTAGAAATCAAGAAATTTAGAAACTAGGAATGTAGACTTGATTTTGGACCAGAATAAGTGTTTTGTTGTATGTCTCTTTGTCTGACCACGACCTTGACTTTCTTGCTGAATCCCTTTTGGTATTCTTGGTGAGTATGGGCTTGAAATGGACTGAACAAAGGACTGGTCGAATTTGGCTTGAAACAAACCCATAATGAATTTGTTATGAACTCTCCATGGGCTGCAATACTTCTTCTTGGGAAACTTGTTCCAAAACACATCTAAATGGTTTCTTGGAATTGAATTTCGTGGCTGATTCATCAGAAAGAGATAATGGATCCTTAACTTTGGGTTTGAACTTCTTTTGGGCTGAGTGAAACAAATCTGATCCATCTTCTTTTTTTTGGGCCAAAAATCACTTGTCCAGCTAGGTCCATGCCAGCTTCAGTGTCACTCTCATTCAGTTCATGATGTGATCATGGAAAGCAC